>NMRB01002217.1:14388-48081 GCA_002633025.1 Notospermus geniculatus | reverse complement strand
TATCCAAGCCTCAACCGTGCCCAGAAACTCCTGAAATACCTGGGAGAGATTATGGTAAACGGTCCCTTGACACCCCTCGGCACTGATATGAAACCCTCCGAGGCCGAGCCAAGGTGTCCACCAGTACCTTTCAGTGAGTATTAGAAATGATCATCATGCCTCTGTTCTGTTGTATGATATTTTCATGTGGAACTGTATATTGATTCTGAGTACAGCAACATGGAGTAAATGTGGATCCTCCTCAATAGCCAACAGAGCTTACACCTTTCCCACTCTCTTAGGGACACAGACCCTGGCAAGGCTTTGGATACCGTACTTTCAATTGCTCCCTGTCTACATACCTTGTTTGTCTAGCTGTACATATTGCATATCTACAAATGGATCTGTGCTGAGGTTACAAATGCAGCTATGTTGAAGTGTTCAGCTTTAGCAGGCTGTGCAAGTGAGATGAAGCAATGTATGCTCTACTAATACTTCTATGGCAGTTCCTAAGCAGGAACCTGGATGTCACCCCTAGCAAACTTTTTGTGGCCTGATGCTGAATTTCCCTGGCCTTTCCATACCTGTCCTGTGTGTTTCTTTGCCCGAGGATGAATTGAGGTGACCCTTCAGTTCCCATCAAGATTGACAGGCCTGTAGCTGGTAGCAGGGGGGTGATAATTCTTGGCTGCACAATGGAGTTTGACCGATGAGGGATAGGTGGAACAGGAGGTAGTGATGCATGGGGGATGGAAGGATAAGGGTGTTGACTAGCACATACATGAGGTTGAGGGAGAAATGTTGAATTACAAAGTTACATGTAGGAATCAAACGTGATGTGTTATGTGACGATTAATGCAGTTTTTGTATGTTTTCATAAACAGAAGATAAAGATGGTTATCCGATAAGCCCCCATGGGGACTATGGTATGAGGCAAAGCATAGCTCCTGTCTAGCGTGTAGAATAACCCCAGCTTGGTAGATATTGCACGAGTTTTAATTCATCTAACCATCAGTGACTGCTGAACAGTAGTCCACAGTCACAATCACAATCTTTAGTAGGTTAATGGGTTTATACACATTAACTCCCTCCCAAATCCCCATTCGTAGGGACACCACCGTAGTCAATGCCTTTACATAACCACCCAGTATGATGATTTCATAATCTGTCGACCTGATTATTAACAGTCTGAGGTTATACAGCATGCTCCAGAATATTGTGTATCTTAAAATCATGCCTTCCATTGGAGTAGTTATTAATATTTGCTTCTGTTTGTCTGATGGCTGCTTCATCATAGGAACCACTGGAAAATATGGTGAGAATAACCCACATCAACCCTTTCATTGGTCTGGTCTGTTGAGGACTCAGCCTTTGGGCCCATATTCATAAATCCTTGCTAGGCCTAGTTACTTGCTAAAGTGCCCAGTTTGTACAGACCGATGAACACAACCATACCAGCAACCAACTAAGCACCAAGGTTTTATGAATATCGGCCCTGGGACTTGTGTAGTGTGTTTATCTCTTGTTGCTGGACGGCTACCTTTGTCTTGAGAATGAAAGAAGCACACAAATACATTAGCAGGGCCTAATAAAGAGCCGTCTTTGAAATCGGTCCCCAACAGACCAACTTTCAGGGGTTGAACACTCTAGACCAATGCTTAAAATGCACACTGACTGTTTCTATCACAAAGTCATCATTAATGTTCATGCTTTTTCACTTGGTTTGAGGCCTTGTTAATTTGTCCATCCATTCTATTCAGTGCCAATTAGCATTTGTACATGTAACTTGTAAGTAGGCAATAGCATTGGTTTCATAATTCACCCCAGTTGTTTTATTCAGTGTTCATAACCATACAGCATGGTGTTCATATTCAACAAACTATTAATTGCCTTTTAAAGAAGTGTTTATTGTTGTATGGTTTTTGCTTTGCATGGTCAGCTAATGTTGATTCTTTGTTGGTACATGTAGCTTTGCATGGCAAGAAATCACCCCTGTAGTTTTCACTCACAATGATTCAGTTCTTACCCAGCCCCTTCACATTGCTCTTCATGTTACTGGACGACTGGAGTTCGATTTCGAGGTTTCCCCCTGCTTTTCTGCCAGAGAAGACCATCAACTGGAATAGACCATCACGCTTTTCCGTTCAGAAGCAACTTTCTGTTGTATGCTTGCTTCATCAGTTTGATGGAGTTCAGTGTGCTTAATAATGCTGAATAAAATACAGGCTTACAGTTACTGACTAGTAAGGTGTGTTATCCACATTTCAATTAAATAAGCTGTTGGCCCATCACAGCCTGCACCTGTTTGTGCATGCAGTTCATAGAAATGTCCATGTCTTTTCTTTGCAGGGGATCTATTGCCTAAGGGATTCAAAGACGTCCTAAAGAAAGAGGGCCCGAAGGGTTATGCGAAGGCTGTGCGAGAACACAAGGGTCTCCTCTTGATGGATACGACGTTCCGAGATGCGCATCAATCTCTGCTCGCCACACGAGTACGAACCAAAGATCTCTTGACGATATCACCGTTCGTTGCGAACAGTTTCAGCAATCTCTTCAGCATTGAGAATTGGGGAGGTAAGAGGCAATAGCGTCTGTTTCTTATCCTGATTGTGCCTGAAAGATATTGCATTTTCAAGATGACTTTATGAGTGTCAGTCCCAGAGCTTGTGACATTTTGACCACCACTTCTAACCTACAGGTATATCAACTGTATCATCTGATTCCAGGTGCCACCTTTGACGTGGCCATGCGATTCTTGCACGAGTGTCCATGGGAACGACTCGCAGACCTCCGGCAGAAAATACCAAATATTCCCTTTCAGATGTTACTCAGGGGCTCCAATACAGTGGGCTACACCAACTACCCTGATAATGTCGTCACAAAGTAAGTCAGATGGCCGTCAAAGATTTAGTAAGCAGGTCAAATCTTGCACACGCTTTGCGTTGCTCTTGTTAAAATCTCAGATTTGCCCTCACTTAGTGTGTGACCTCACAATCTGTGACCTTTCAGGTTTGCTGACCTTGCAGTCAGGTATGGCATGGATGTCTTCAGAATCTTTGACTGTCTCAACTATGTTCCTAACATTGTGGTTGGCATGGAGGCCGTTGGGCAGGCAGGTGAGTCAGGATTAGAGAACGCAACTTTTATTCACTTGTTAGGTTTCCCTCTGTGTCTAGTCACTCTCGTCAGAGAAGAACGAAATGTTACTGATTGAGGTCAACTGATATAATTTCCTCTCAACATGATTACACTGAGTGAAGGATCAGTTCGACCAGATTTTTGAGTTGTAATCCTGTTGTCTCTGTCCGCCTGTAGGTGGCGTTGTTGAGGCAGTGATAGCATACACCGGTGATGTGTCCAGTCCTAACGAGACCAAGTACACCCTGGATTATTATCTCAACCTGGCTGACGAGCTCGTCAAAGCTGGCACTCATGTCCTGGGGATTAAGGTGAGTGGATACTGTCAAGAAACTATTGGCTCAACTTTGGATCTTTCTTTTGAGAATTCGGTTAAAATGTGTGTTTTACCTTGCAGGACATGGCTGGAGTTTTGAAACCAAGGGCAGCAACGATGCTGATCGGTGCTCTCAGGGACCGCTTCCCCGACATCCCCATCCACTTCCATACCCATGACACGGCCGGAGCCGGTGTCGCCACTATCTTGGCTGCGGCAGAAGCTGGTGCTGACGTCGTTGACGTGGCTGTTGATTCCATGTCTGGGATAACATCACAGCCGAGTATGGGTGCTGTCGTTGCGGCCCTGAAGGGGACTGAGCTTGATACAGGTACGTGTGGGCTTTATGTCTGTGTAAGTTACAGTAACCCTTAAGCTGGATCTTGACAAGCCGTGAGCTGAAACTGTGGATGTTACATCAACTTCTACACGCCCCTCAACTGAAGCCATTTCGTTCTTTCAGGCATTGACTTGCAGCATGTGTTTGACTACTCGGCCTACTGGGAACAGACCCGTGGACTCTACGCACCGTTTGAATGTACTGCGACTATGAAGAGTGGGAATGCTGATGTGTATGAGAATGAGATCCCAGGTACGTCACGACATTGGTTAGGTGGCAGTTCATGTGTTCACTCTTGCACACAATGTTCAGTGTGTCTTCTCACAGCATTGCCAAGTGACTCGCAAAAGTGGGCCTTCAGTGTGTTCCTTTGACATTACTGATGTCTATTGTCTACAGTATCATCAAGTATGGTTTGTTTTCCAGGGGGTCAGTACACCAACCTTCAGTTCCAGGCATTCAGTCTCGGTCTGGCTGAACAGTTTGAGGAAGTGAAGAAGATGTATTCTGTGGCCAACAAGCTCCTTGGAAACATCGTTAAGGTGAGATATCAAAGTCAGTTGTGGAGACATCATATTTGAGTGTCCTAGATTCAAGTCCTCACAGCACACTGTGCTGCGCTCCCTTTTGAAACCAAATGATTGAGACAATGGAGTTTTCTTTATTTCACTAGGTGACCCCATCGTCCAAGATCGTCGGTGATCTTGCCCAGTTCATGGTACAGAACAAGCTAACAGCCGAAATGGTGGAGGAGCGAGCAGAGGAACTCTCCTTTCCTCTCTCTGTTATTGAGTTCATGCAGGGACAGCTTGGTGAACCGTACGGCGGGTATCCTGAACCTCTGAGAACAAAGGTGAGGCAGATATTGGCTGGTGATTGGACTTCACTAAGTACTGATGAGGATGCTTTGGATTACCATGATTTTTCTTATCTCATTGTTTAGATGCTGAAGGGTACAAAACCAATTGAAGGTCGGCCGGGTGTGTTGTTGCCTCCGTTAGACTTTGACAAAATTCGTGAGAAACTTGAGGAACGATTCGGCAACGTCGTGCAAGAAAAAGATGTGATGAGTGCTGCCATCTATCCTAAGGTTCTTGAGGATTATCTCGAGTTCCGGAAGATATATGGTCCCGTGGAAAAGTTTCCAACCAGGCTGTTCTTGATTGGACCGAAGATTGCTGAGGAATTTGAGGTGAGAAATGTGGCTGCTCGCGTCAATAAAAAGTTGTTGAGTAGCTGGTTCCAAGAGTTATGGCTGGATGTCAACAAACTGGAGATTCTAATTCATCTGATGTTTCTTTCCCTTGTAGGTTGAGATTGAGAAGGGCAAGATCCTTCATATTAAGACCCTGGCTGTTGCAGAGAGACTCAACTCCCTCGGCCAGAGGGAGGTGTTCTTTGAATTGAACGGCCAGGTCAGGTCTGTCTTTATCAACGACAAGGAAGCAATGAAGGTGAGTTGTCATGGATACTGCTTCATATCGAATGTTGCTGAAAAATGGCATTTACATGAGTCTTTTGACGCTGCTCATTGATAAACCAGCCTCTTATCTCACTCTCGGGCTGGAGGCTAGGATGCCATACTCCGTCTGCTGATCTTTCTTGAATGATCACAGAATTTGTTTGTTTGGATTCATACTTATCACAGTTGTTGTTCTTGTTGTAGGAGATGCATTTCCATCCAAAATGCTTGAAGGGTGTGAAAGGTTCAATTGGTGCTCCGATGCCAGGATCAGTGGTTCAAATCAATGTCAAAGAGGGCGACACAGTCAAGAAGGGAGACCCGCTGTGCGTCTTGAGTGCTATGAAGATGGAAATGTTGGTGAACAGCCCGGCCAGCGGCACGGTCAGCAAGATTCACATCAGTAAGGGAATGAAGATGGAGGGGGATGACCTTCTGATTGACCTTGAAACATCAGAAAGTTAGAAACCAGTCGACAGTGAGACATTTGTCGGCATGAAGCCGTGATTGATGTTCAGAATATTGTGATTGGTGATTGAAGTGCTGTATTTCATGTGCACGTAGAAGTTTGAGTTTCTTATGAACAGGCACATGTAGTTAGTCGAGGCATTATGATAATAGGGTATCAGTAGTCCCAAAGGTGGCGCTGGCCATCAGGTTTTGACAACAGAAGCACACGTGCTGGTATGAAAGAGTCACAAGGTTCTAAACATGGGAAATTTCAGATTGATGCCACCTGTAGTGTAGTGTACATACTGTTCACGTGTGGCAGCTGACATCACAAAGCTTTGGATGTGACCCACCTGACTAGATGTCTAAAGCTGGATTTAGCTGCACGCGGTATGCGGATTGCGGAACGCGGTAAGCGGAAAGTGCAATGCATTTCGCATACAACAAATCGCTTCCGCCAGAGATTCCGCGGCCCTATACCGCATTCCGCGTGTCAGCTAAACGCAGCCTTAGGCTTAAAGCATGATTTGTGACTAACATGAGTCACTAGCAATACTCATTGGTGCCATATGTGTGAACTTTGCAACCGTTTATCAGGAATGTTTACGTAACTAGCAGTCATTTATCAGGAATGTTTACGTAACTAGCAATGAGTAGAATATGGAAGGATTAGTATGGTAGTTGAATTGTTTGGTTTCCATCTCATGATCTCATGTTTCATCGGCACTTTTTGTAGGCAATTACTATGACAATGTGTTCACCCATAATCATGTGCTAGGGAGAAGACTTTGTCTGGTTCATCAGGAGTGTTCTATCGTAATTTCTACTTAGTCTCATTCATAATATGAAATGTGTGCCTAGAAATTTTTGTTACCAAAGTTTGGGTCCTTAAATGAAATGTGTACTGACAGTCCATACTCCAAAATAGTGAAGGTTGTGAATATAGGATGTGTACTGAACATCCTCATTTGAAGTAGGAGCAAACACATGATAATTCTGGTTATGCACAGCATGTAGCACTGGTCTCAACTGAGTGTTATGCGTTTTCTTAGTATTGGTAAAGGTATTGTGATCATGTTAGCTTGTAGTGGTACAAAATATACCTCGGTAAAACGTAATCATGTGAGCGTCCTTGTAAATCGCACTCTGTCCTTAGTTTTGTGCCTACAACTACCGAGGTTGAGGTTGAGTTCTGATTCTGATTATAATAGGAGCGAAAGGAGGGGGCCGAGCACTTCAGTACAACTGTGTTTAGTCTATTGAGAAGGTACATAGATCAGGTGATTCGAGCTCCCTTCTGTGAGTACCTCTGTGATTATACAAGTAGTATTGTTATAGTCCCACGATGACTGTTGTTGTTGCACTGCATACAACGTTGACTTTAAGCTGTGGCTCTAAGGCAAGGTTCATTGGCACACGGAATTGGTCCGGTTCATGTCCGTAAAAAATCTATCAAATGGACTTCAACGTTGTCATATCCGGAAAAATAGGGGCAAACGGACTGGAAACGGATTGGATCCCTGTGCCAATGAACCTTGCTTAGGTCAAGTATTCTTACGTTATTGATGATGATTGTTAGTCTGTTAGTGCACTTGCAGACTTGTGCTTCCAAAGCTTAGTGCCTGGTTGCTCAAAATGATAGAGCAAATCCCCAGCTTTGGTGTCAGTGTTGTAGAGAAACAGCTTGGTTTCTAGAACCATTTGGAGCCCTGTGATAAATGGAAAAAAGTTTGTGACCAAGATCATGTCAAACATTACAATTGGGCAGAGTTAGTAAATCACCAAATTTGCTCCCGACTGCCAGTTTCAAACATGCATTTTCAACCTGTTGATTGTGTTGTTGTTGTGACTGTGGTTGTTGGGCCAACAAGTTCCATCGTTATTGTGAAAAAAAATGCAGCTTAAATAACTTGTGATAGACTTGTGCTGTAAAATGATGCCATCGGTGGGTGTCAGTAAGTAAAGTAGAATATGAATGAATAGATATGCCTTGTCTTTCTCATTTAATCAGTCTGTGTTGTTGATCTTCTATTCCCTCCCTGCGAGCCCGAGCTTGAGTTTGACATTCACATTGACAGCTAAACCTACTGGGTACCTTGATGCATACACAATGCTACACTTGAATGATTTTGTTTTAGCTTAATATTTTTCAGAACAGTACAAGAGTGTCAGATGGTGAGGGAACCTGAGAGAGACCACAGCCCAAGTCAATGGAATTATCTCGGTGAATCAAGAAACACTAGTTTTCGTTAAGTACCTGTTTATTAGATACCATTAGATTCATTACAACGTATGCCTTGTGCACAAGAACAATATGTGACTCTTGGTTAAAGGTATTACAAAATAAAGCATGATCTATATCTTTTCATGAACAGGTTTTTCAAGCTGACCCCTTCCACAATGCAATATTCAGTAATTACGGTAAACAGCAAATTGAGTAAAGATGATCCAAATTTTGGTGCAGCTCTTTGCGGGAACGACCAAACTTGTGGCTCGCTGTAGCCATCGGGTGTAAGTCTTCCACAAGACCCAAAATATCCAATTATATGACTGCCATGCCACCCCAACAATGGTTTGTAATTTGAGTTGGATGGCAAGTTATTCAAAGAATAAGTAGGAGAAATGTTGATACTTATAGCACCAGAGAAAATTCCTACATACAAATGTACAAAAATACAAGCTATTACATAATTAATGTGCTTCTTCTGTTAATGTTATTAACTGAGATGTTTTATACATAATTTACAATGTACATGTACCAGTTCCTTTATCGTCTCTCTTCTCAATCATGAACAAAAATAACCCACACAATCTCATGTAGTATAATCTCATTCTTTATGGGATTTTGAAACACGAGTCCAGTTCATGAAATGCAGATCAGTACGGCAGAGACAGCATTATGATAATGAGTTGATAATCCTATCGGATTCACGCTTCCCTAAATGGATTACAGCTGTCTATCTTCAAGCAGTCTATTCTAAGTGCAAATATATGTTTCAAGGGCAATAAATATGCAAATTTCTCTCATTTTCTTAATCTGAATGTTGTAGCCTTAATCTGAAAACAGACAGACACATCTCGGAGAATAATTTCTTGCACCCAGACATGACAGACCATTTCCCATCATAGCACTCATTTACCAATAATGATACATGTAGGGAAAAGTTGGCTGTTACAGAAAAACTGTTGAGCAGCCATGCCTTACTTCACGACAACTGCCAGAAAACTTTGCCTACAAAATAAAATAGCTGTAGTACTGATGATTATCAAGCATTTACATTGCATACAAGCATTGTGCAATATCAAACTGTCAATAAGTCTGATAAGGATTTTGGCTTGCTAATACCCTTTGGGTGTACAACACATGTAAACCAGAGTAAAAATTGAAACAAAAACATTTCAAAAATTCGATAAACTCTACAATATCTCATAAGATTTTTTATCACAGATTTGACCCATCAAAAAACCACAACTGAGTGAAGAGCACAGACACTAACTCCTATTCTTAAAACTGCTGTCACGAGTGTACTATTTTAGCACTACATATCAAGTATTTCCAGAACATTGGCAAGTCTGAATGAGAGATTCATGTCAAACGGTGTGATATGAATGATATAATTTCTACATGATAATTCCCATCACTGACGCTTATTTTATTTTATGAGCATCTTTGACTTCCAACCAGCGCTGGAGCCGAGTGAGTGGTGGTTGTGCACTTGCATGGAATTGATGCAACTGGATAACTTGGAAGTGGTGGTGATAAAATCGGTGTGGTGGTTGTAGCTGGTGCATCAACTCTGAATGTTGATGGCGGAGATGATTTCGTGGACAGGTTGGCATTGTTGTTCAAATTGACTGGATGGTTTATCGATTTTAGGTACGCCTCTGCCTTCTCCTGGGGGAGTCTATCCCACACAAAACCACCATGTCGCTGGAAAGATTAAGTACCATACATGTACACAGTCAATCAAATAGATTTCATAACACTCTCAACATGTACCTGGCACAAAACAGCACTTACCTTGGCCCTGATCGGANATTCTACGCAGAAATGAAGGTAAGCTGGTATCCTACAAGCAATTTAAAACCCATTTTGGTTTGGAAAATTATTTACTAGCTTGTGGTTATGAACAAAGAATTTTATTTACGAAATTGAGAACCAGCTCGCATAAACTGCAAATTGAAATAGGGAGGCACAGAAGACCCCTAGTACCTAGAGAGTTTAGGTACTGCCTCTCGTGTTCCATAAATGTAGTCGAAGATGAGGAACATTTCCTTTTGAATTGTGAGAAACATAAGGTTGCTAGAACAGTAATGGTTGCTGCATTAAAAGAATTCGTCGATCCAAAGATTCTGGATACAAATGATAGGTTGTTTCCATTTTTAATGGCTTATGGTGAGGGTGACATTGAAATTTTAAAGCCTATATTGGAATTTGTAAACACTTGTTCTTAACTTCATTCGTCTCTGATTTTATTCTAGTCATACTAGACTATTTTATCTGTTTTATGTTACTTTCACACTTAATTCTGCTCTTAATTCTCTTACCTTACTTTTTGTAGCATCAGTATCATTATTATATTTTTGTCTATGTGCCTTTGTATTCTTTTTTTTTTCTATGTGATTTTGTAACATTTTGTCTGCACATCCTCTTAGCACGCTTGGTTCTCAAGGTACATTCCTAAGACAGATCCTTGTTAACCATATTTTCCTACTTTTATCTCCTTCTCTTTTATCACTTTTTGTGTTTTCTTTGTTTATTGCATCTCATCCTATGTAATTCTTTTATTATACGGAGCAATAAACTTAATTTGAATTTGAATTTTGAATTTGAATTTGAATTTGAATTACTCATAGTCTTATTTTGTGAATCCCCTTTGGCTCTTATCTTTCCATGCCACATGTGCATCCATCATTGGTCATGGCAGAAACAACGCTGATGAGATGACACTGACAGTGACTGCATTTGAAGAAATTTATTTGAGGATTGACTTACCAACTCCTAACGTTGCATACTTGTTGGGATTGGCCTGATGTCTTGTGTTTCCTCCATTGTTAAGTTGTGCCTGCACATTTTGAGTATCATGTAAAAAGTCTCTCCTGAAAGTAGTGTCCCTTGTGTATGGTGGCTTCTTCAAAGGGGCGGTCAAAGTCCTAGACGGCCACCAATGTGGCTGCTCATCCCTCACATTAGATGTGTATACAGTGCATACAGGTTCATTTATGAACTTCACATTATGACGAAGAAATTCACAGTTTAAAGGATGAGGATTGTGATATCTGTGATCAGATGGATATGGCTTCCTTTCAATCGGCAGATCCGGTAAACGTTCAGTTGGTGCTGGGAAGCTGGAGTGGTACTTGTCATTCAAAATCTCTGCATCATTACTGATAACTCGGAAACTGTTTGGACTGCAATCAAGAGATATTGCTACATAATAAGAAAGAAATAAGACATGAACAGCAGATGACAATGTCAATGTGGCACCATGCCATGGGGATGGGTTGCACAGGTTTTTGTGATTAATTCTAATGAGATAATGTAGAGAATGACCATTTAAAAATTATACATTTGTAAAATGTATTGATAAAATTATTACTGTTTTAGGCCTATAGAGTGTTTGACATACAACAAAAGAACAGACTTCCAAAACAATCGTCATCGAAGTTAATCTCTGTAGACCGTGACTGGCGACAAATTCTTTTGTTCATGACATACCTCCAACATGGCCACCGGTGCAAACACTCTATTAGCGTTGTTGGATGCAACTGGACGCAATCAATTGGTCGCAGTGAGTTAGCCTAGGCCTAGGCCCTAGTTGGACGCAAATTAGTGCGACCGATGGGGTGGATGGTCACTGCACTGATTGTCAAATAAATGTGTCTGACTCTGTCGTGATTGTGAAGCATGCCATGATCAGCATGCGGCACAGCATGATCATGATGGCGATGGGATGTGAACGTGGTGAACACTACCGTAGCAAGCAAGCAGCTGGAAGAAGGGGCCAATAATAGTCTAGTCTAGGCCTAGCCACCTCTGTCAGTCAGTCTGTGGGCCATAATGCCTGCATGGATAGCTAGGTCTAGGCCGCCGACCTCGAAAACAGAACAATATCTTTTCTTTCTCACTTGTCCGGGAATCGAACGATCCAAATAAGTTGTCCGGTAATAGATACGAGGCCTAGCATCATCATAACAACGAATAGTATTGAGCAATCTAGTGCACTTACGCATATCTTCCACTGACTTCTTTCTTTCTAGATATTCGTGGGTAATTTATGGTCGACATTTTGTGTTTCAACTTTGGTGTCTGTCAGAAAAGACACCGTTTTGAAAGGTTTTTTTACAGCTGGTCTTGTATTTTCTTTCTCTAATCCGCCATATTGTATGCTGTTGCCAGGGGCAATCCAAACTTCGGGACCGTTCGTAACTTTCCGTAATTCTTCGGTACTGTCCGGTGACGTCGGAAATAGCCGAATGACCAAAATGACGTCACTTCCTAGCAACGTAAATAAAGATGACAAGATGGCGAGAATGGTTGGATTGCTGAAAGAAGTGGACGGAATTGTCAATGAAACATACGATAGGAACAAGTAAATCACTCTAAACTGTTTTCCCACAAGAGATGATTAAATATGGACCGCGGAGAATTTGTCATTGTGTGAATCCGACTCCTCTCTGTGAAATAACCAGCTTTTTTATGTGCAGTCTTCAATCGACAGTCAAAAAAGCAAAACCAACTGTCAATCAATCAAGTGGCACAACACAGGCCAATGCACATGAATGCACATGCCCATGATGTGCATGCAGTGCATGGTAAAATGCATGAAAAAGTAAATAAGTTGGGTCCATCTCTGGGCCTAATCATGCTATCGGCTGACTCATCATTCATGTCTTGCTCGTTGACATGCCGTCAGCTGGTCATGACATAGGCCTAGGCCTAAAGGCATGAAAGGCATGAAAGGGGCCTAGGCCTACCCGTATGATCATGATGATGGGCGCCACACGGTAGACTAGGCTAGGCCTAGCCGGCGGTGGTAGGCCTATCAAAATCAGGTCGTTTCGTTACACGCCACACACTAGGCCTACACAGCCTTTCTTTTCGTAAGCCGTCACTCAGCAGTTCGTTACATGTTTTGGTCGTTTTTGTTAGGCCTAGGCCTAGGCCCCTAGGCCTACCCGAATTTGGTCGTTTAGTTACATGCGTTTGGTTGTTTTACCATGTTTACAGGCGTTCCCGTTGGGCGTTTCGCTACCGAATTTATTGTCGTGAATAATGGCTAGGCCTAAAGCCTTCTAAACTTTAATTCAATATTTTTTCTTATTGCCTGTTGTGTGAAAGTACTGTTAATTTTTTCCGTGCAACGTAAACAGAACAGGATTTGGCCTTGCCTAGATGGTTACCGTCTTGTTCAGTCTTTCGCCACATCGACTCGTTCCTGTCTTTACCGTTCCAGTCCCGTGGCGCTACCGTCCTTTGGCTGCGGAACGTACAGTAGTGCCGGTGCGGTAGCATGGGTAGGAGGCCTGGCTAGATACGGTAGATTAACTCAGTCAGTCACTCACTGTGGTGTACGTGTCTACCCATGCTACTGGTAGCCTAGTGTACTAGTAGTAGCCTGTGTGTGTGACACTGCTGTCAGTGACACTCTGTCTCTAGGCCTAGGCCTACCGGTATGCTGTGTACGGTAGTGTGTGGGTAGGCCTACTAGGTAGGCTCCGTCTATATATATTGGTACCGGTAGCTCTCTGAGTCCGAGTCTGCTACTGTACCGGTATGCATTATTGTATTGTAGTCCTAGGCCTGTGGTTGGAGACTAGGCCTACCCCTGTACTAGCCTATAGTCATATACATGTATACTCTAGGCCTTGGCCTAATATAGAGTTAGTGTACAAGTCTATAGTTTGAGCCAGTAAAGATACTGCCGACAGGATATCCCTCACTGTAAAGTGACAACAAACATCATTCATTAGTGAAGGTTGAAGGAATACGCTCCTTCTGATGGGACATGACATTCTGCATTACATTCATTGCTGATAAACTGAAGTAATGTAGGATGTTGTGTTTCATGAGAAAGGAAGGCAGCTTGACGAGGACTGGCAAGCTTAGATAGAAGAGTCACTTTGTCAATCATACAGGTGGATCCATGTCATGAAGAAATTGATTTATGCGCATTGTCTCCATAAACAAGAATGCACTGCAAAGAATTATACTATGAGATTACTCTTCCTTTTTAGCTCACCTCTGTGAGGTGAGCTTCTCCCATGGTGTGTCGTCCGTCGTCCGTCGTCGTCGTCCGTCGTCGTTAACAGGGGTGGCACGTTTCTAAACCGCTTGGGTTACAAACTTGAAATTTGGTGTACAGGTACCCTATGGTAAAAACTATCTCTGGACCGAAACTTAGCGCTGCTACTTGTACACTCTGGCCTGTAGGGGGCGCTGTGTGAAAACCTTCTTTCGGCCGTATCTCCTGAACGCGGTTAGCTAGAACCACGAAACTTTTATGGTGGGTTCCTCTGATGAGACTTCATCACATAAATCCCGGGTTTTTGATTTGACCTACTTTTCAAGGTCACAGAGGTCAAAGTTCAAAATTCACTGTTTGGTGGCACATTTCATTGCTATTTGACATAGAGTGTTGTGATTTGGTGTGAAGATATATCTAGGCACCCTGCACGAATGCACCAAATTTCAACCCGATCGGACTTCAAATATGGCCGCCAGGAAGCCATCTTGAAAAATGGACTTTGACCCACATTTTATAAATAGGAGTAGGTAGGATGTTTTAACGTTGTCAAAATATGTATCTAGGTACCATATAAATATATGGTAAATTTCAGTCAGATTCGACGTCAAATATGGCCGCCAGGGAGCCATCTTGAAAAATGGACTTCGACCCACACCTCATAAATAGTGGGAGCTAGGATGCTTTAACCGTGCCTAAATATGTGTCTTGGTACCGTCTACTTATATGCCAAATTTCGGTTCCATTGGACTTCAACATGGCTGCCAGGCGGCCATCTTGAAAAATTGACTTTGGCCATATCTCATCGGTAGTAAATGTTACGATGTTTCTGCACTAATCCTTCACCATTCAGTGTATCACCAGGCTACTCACACTTCATACTCTGTCACAGAGGTGAGCACAATGGCCCTGGCCATTTCATTCTCATTAGCATGGCCATTGTACTGTTGGTAAGAAACAAGACAATTTGGATGTGCTTGGTAGTTACTGTTCCTTCTTTTCCAGTGAAGCGGAAGAAAGACGTAACAAAGAGTTTCAATCCGCTTTGATGGTGCAGTCCTGGTGGAGAGGACAGACAACAAGAGCTTATCTTGGGTGAGAAATGACAGCTTTCCAGTTTCGATGTCTAAATCTGCCCAAAACGGAGGATTGAATGAGAATCTGTTTCTTTTCCTGAATCCTTGTCACCAACTTTGATCTCATATCACAGACTCCCCAAGGTCTGATTAAATTGACATCCTCTTTTTCAGTCATTTACATCGGAGTGCTATTGCTGTACAGAGACGATGGCGGGGCTATCTAGGAAGGAAATACTACAGGATTCTACTCAAGGTGAGATGACTACTGGTGGAAGTTCGGCAGCGCCAGCGAGATACTAGGTGGAAAGTATCAACATGGGTTTGCAGTAAAACTTGTCAGAGCACCATCATCATCACAGAGGAAAAATGACATGATCTAGTGATACCAAAGGGATCTTATTTATTGTCAAATATAAACACTTATGACGTCGCTTCTTTTGTTTCAATTCCAGAACACTATCTTCATAATGAAGTTAAATCACTACAATGCAATGGCCACACTGGTGAGTTTTCATCATTTCATGATGAGAGAGTTATAAGCTTTGTTTGAAACCAGATCTCTGTCCATTGAGAAACCTGAAATCTTCCCCACATCATGTACATGTGAAGCTCTCCTATCGGTCTACCATTCCTTGTGTTATTTCAGATCCAGAAAGCCTGGCGCGGTTACTTCACAAGGAAATACATCTTTAATTACTACAGTAGAAAGCGATACCTTGAGGGTCTTGTCATCAAGAATGAGATTGTACGGCAGGAGCTGCAACAATTTAAAGAGGAACAGGATGCTATCGAGGCACAGAAGAAGGTGAAAGCTGAGAAGGAGAAACTGGAGATATGGGCGAGAAAGAATCATCACTTGGTCAGCACGGAGGTTCTCTCTGGGATATATAACTCTCCATTCTTGATGTAAGTCATCAACAGGATGATATTGGAACTTAAAGATTCCGTAATATGACATCGGTTATGTAAGGTGAGCTCTGTTCATTATCTCGTGCGATTGTCTTGTTTCAGGAGTCCCAAAGAAGAGGAATTCCTCCTGCGACGAGCACAGCCGCTAAGTCACAAAAAGTCAAAGCCAGAAATGGAACCATTTGATCCAACATGTAAAAGTTACGGCCTCCCTCGGCCAAGGACATTACCACCCTTGCCACACAAACCGCAGGGTCCATTCAGGGAACCAGACAATGTCCAGAAGCAGAGATACAAACCTTTCCAACCAACGTTACGTGTGGCGACAGATTTCTTTTCAGTGGAGAAAGCGAGGGAGTATCTGAGACAAGACGAATGGGTCACCAGATTTAATGACGATATGTAAGTACGGTCAGCATAGAAGAGTTGTGAGGGGTACCATGCAAAGAAATCCTATGTGCTACATACATGACATTGCTGTGTGCATGACATCCGTCTCTGAGGCTTATCCATTGAAATTGACTGGCCAAGCCCTGGATCATCACACTTCATTATGGGTCTCTGTTTTTCAGTTTCCTTCCCTTCACAAGACGGACGATACCGTATGAAAACCTCCTGCACACGACATCAAAATTTGGACATTTGCCATATGGAACAAAGTACTTTAGACATGAATATCCTGACAAGCATGTCACAACTTCGGTAAGTTTCCACTGGTTACAAACCCAAGCTTTCCTTGGCAGCTGGTGCTCAGCAAGTGAATCAGTCAGCAGTCCTCGAACCATTTGCTGTCCTGTTGCCCATTGAATAGTAATGAACTGGCCCCATGAACACAGGAAAGTTTTGGAGACACTCGGCCCTAAGCATCCGACCATAATCATGGTTTATTCGCAATGAACGAAGTTGAAATCTGAAGCTGGAGTTTGGAGAATATGGGAGTGCTATATTGTTGGGTATCAAATAAAAATCGTTCTCTTTTCAGGCGTTCCAAACTGTGGTGCCACCTATCCCCATCTTGGAGAAACTGAATGACACATATTCCCAAGGTCAGGTGTAATGAGTCCACTAGCGTTGTATCTTCATCCAACCGTCCACTCTTTGTCATCATCTTGTGAACATGTTACATCTGTTTAAATGCAGATTTATACTTTTACAAGAAAAAATAACAAGTGTTTGTCCGTCCAAGATACGTTGGTTTCCAAGAAGTTTGTTCCAATACTACCTCCCCGTTAACTGCGTGAGCAGGATGGGTTTGGGAGGTCCTTAACCACATTTGACAGAGACTGGTAAAGTGAATCAGCGTCCAGTATTCTGTACAATGTGCACGTATTTTCGTGAAGGCTGAGATATGGGTTTTGGCCTGCGAGAGCCCCAAATACTCTTGCTGAACTTGCCTCTTCTCACGTCTGAACGTGAATCTGTCTGTTCATGAGTGTTACTGTAGTTGAGTGTTTGATAGGGTGAGTAAAGCATTCTCAGACTTTCTTCTGCTAGATTCTCATTGGAAGTCACCGATAGAAACTTGTTCTACGTGTCTCAGAACTGTGTATTACCGGTACTGTACATACCCGAGTAGTCCAGTCGATGTACATTGGTTGATAAGACAAATTAAATATTTTGTATATAAACAAGTTGAATTGCCTTGTGGTTCTTTAATTTCCACACCTCATCTGTAGTTCCAAATATGCTTGCCGAGTGTTTCTTAAGCTACGTTCTCACTGATTGCGAATTCAATTCGATTCAATTCGTATATCGGTCTCCGGAATTCGAATTCGTTATATCGAATTAAAAGCGGTGCGTTCATACTAGGGGTTAATTCGGATGGCGTGACGTCACCTGGTCACAAGCTCAATTAACTGATGCGGATTGGTTATTCCGAATTCAATTCGCA
Organism: Notospermus geniculatus; assembly: GCA_002633025.1. Lineage (NCBI taxonomy): Eukaryota > Metazoa > Nemertea > Pilidiophora > Heteronemertea > Lineidae > Notospermus > Notospermus geniculatus. The sequence continues at coordinate 30,271 of NMRB01002217.1, read as the reverse complement.
TCAAAGAACCGAACTCGTTATTTCGGATTCAGTTTGGTTGAAAGCGAACTGTGAACGCTTTATGCGGATTAAGGCTTTATTTCGGTTTCAACTCGGAATAAACCCCCAATGTGAACGCGGTTCTAGACATTGACATAATTTGCAGAGGATGGTCTCCCTGTGGTGCCTTTCGGTCCCTCAGACAAAAAAGCACATACCCAGTGATGTAAAGCTTGTCTGCAACTCTGGATTGATACTGTGAATAAAGAAAATGAAAACAAATTCCGTAATGACTACTTTATTGTCTTCTTTAACAAAGAATATTTACAAAAGGACTCTGCTCCAAAATATACATTATATAAAATCTTTTTGTACATAATGTGGCAAGTTAACACAGTAGCTATAAAATCTCCTTCATCAAAGGGAGTAACCTCTTACAAGCATGAAACCAGCTTCATTCACAACCAAATAATGAATTCCTGATTATATGTCAGCAAAGAAGAGCACATCCAGCAAGTCTTGTGCAGAGATCAATTTGGTCTTCCACACTCGACATGCCCCCTGAGGTCCATCCAGGCCAGGTGCACAATGGAACAGCTTAGTACTTCATGCATGCTATTCAATGGGCACTTGAGGACCCAACAATGAATCTCCCCCAACTACCAATCACTAACCTTATAACTTGATATGTGACAAAGTCTGTATATAATTTATTTCATTTGTACATAACATGTCAATATCGTACACAGCGTGTTAGAATTCGTACTGATGCAGAATAAATAAACCAGTGGCTTTGGTGGGCAACTGTTTGTAGGCCTATAAGTACAGAAATGAACCCCTCAGCACGTTTGGATCTTGTACACTTGTGTACGTCAGTTGCAAGGTTCATTCCTAAAGATTAAAAGCTCCAGTCATTGTTTGGCTTTCCATATTCCTAGGCCTACTTCTGGATAAAGGGAAGCTAATCTATGGAAACGACCGTGCTCATGACACCTGATAACCGAGTTCTCGGTCCAAAGCCTTTTATGAGCACCCTGCCCAACCCCTTTGAGGCCCTATCCTTTCTAGATCATTCAAAGGTGACGTAGAGTCACCTTACATTGAGGAATACATGGGATCTGTGTCGCACATAAGGACATGTATTCCACACTGGATTTTCTTGGCTCCCTGCATCAAATTGCGGCACTGACAACGATACTTCAATTTATCAGATCCTGGTGACACCTCTATCGCATTTCTTGTCGTATATGAAAACCCGATGGTCGAACATGCAACACCAACGAAAACGTATGCCTGTAAACGAAAACAAGAACAAAAACATGATTGACAACGTAGGAATGACTGCAGCCACATGCCGATTTCCAAAATAGTGGAAAAGGCTTACCGGTACAACATGAAAATCATGATACCAATGCACTATTAGCCTGGCTCATGCCCTAAAATGCCAATCTGAGTACTGTAAGTTTTCTACCCATGTATTAGGTGTAAGCCTTCAACAATCAGCTCTGAATTCATAACACCAAGACAGCAGTTAAAACTACTGGTACAACAAAAGAGGATTTTGCAGTGACATATATATGTCCTGCCCTTGAATTTGAACACAATGAAAAGTCAACCAATAGACGATGTCATTGGTCCCATGCGACGGACTGAAAATCCAGGGATGATTCAACCCCCATGTCCCGGGATTTGAACCCTGGACCTGCCGCTTGTGAAGCAGATATGATAACCTCTAGTCTATCGAGGCTCCATAGACATGGCCCGGGATTCGAACCCGGGATTGGCCGCTTGCTAAGCGGACATGATAACCACGAGGTTATCAATAAATGGTCCCAGACATGGTCCAGGATTCGAAACTGGGAGCTGCGGCTTGCTAAGCAGGCATGATAACCACTATAGTCATGTACCATAAATTGCGGACCATGTTTACATGGCGTTAGTGACGTCGCAATGTGTTGGATGCACTACGACGTCACGTCACATGGCCCGCAATTTTCGGTACACATCTATAGGCTATCAATGAATGCTCCCAGACATGGCCCGCGATTCGAAACTGGGAGCTGCCGCTTGCTAAGCGGATGTGATAACCACTAGGCTATCAAGGCATTCAAACCTGGGACCTGCTGGTTGCGCAGCAGACGTGATAACCACTAGGCTATCAAGGCTCCCCAAACGTCATTCACTGAATTTGAACATGCTGAAGGACTCCCTTCATCTGCCTAAGTTTTTATTACCGTAGTCTAGGCCTACATGTTTGCAGGGTTTCACAGAAACTATTGTATTAAAGCCCCACTGTATTGAATGTGAAAAACGCAAATCATCGCCGCGATTCTCGCACGACGTCACGACGTCAGCATAGTGTAAAATGTACTACGCTCTGTCAGAATACATTAGAGCTCTCCCTGCAGTTTTTTCCAATGCGTGCTGAAAACTAGGCCTTGATTCTGTAAAGTGCGTATCAGGCAAGCATTTTGGGGACCTTCACGAGGCTATGGGACCTCTATCTGCACTCTCCTAACTTTTTGAAAATATCGTAAAATTCAATACTGTGGGGCTTTAACAAAGAACCTAAAAAATACATACAAAATCTCACCATATTTAAGCAGACTCTACGAGTCACATGATATGTTTTACCTCTGAAGACTTTCATATGCTGATTGACAAAAACTGAAAATCTGAAAAAGTTTTCTGAAACACTATTATTTCGGCTTTTGTCAATCAGGGTATGAGGGCCTTAACCACAACAACGGCACCATCTGAATCACTTCTTCATGAGAAACAAAAACAAACTCCCAGCTTGAACTCTTCTTTCATTCATCACGTTACACACAGCACAGAATCCACTCAAGTCCATTGAACTCCTCTTATCCGCTGCCTCTGTGTTGTTCCACCTCAATGAATCTGACCTCTCTTCTCATCCATCACGGTCTCCTTGTGTTGCGTGTAAAGCTAGGAATCCACCTGTGATTTTCAAGCTGATTTTGCATTGCGACTTGCTTTGCAACTGAGTTGCGTTGCAACTGGGCACTCGATCGCCATAGTGGACTCTAGACATGATTTCCACCAATGGTGAAGGTGTGGTCAGTTTCAGTCGGCGGCCGGTATCAGTTCCCTGTGGTCGTATTCAATCGCAGGTAGCAGGTTGCAAAGCAAGTCGCAACGCAGAAAATTGGCAGTGGATTCCTAGCTTTAGAATGTCGCACAGCAACACACAGAATCTGAACTCGTCTCCTCCCAACTGCTGCTACGTCATAAATCCCACCAACTTTCCTCATTCATCCCTGTTTCTTCTTGCTACACAGGAGCACATGAGCTCGACATATTAGTACTTTAGCGTTGGCCCATTTCCCGCCACAGCGACAGAAGTATTTCATCATTGGTACCCCATTCACCGACACCTCTGTAGAACGCCTGTAATTGTAGTCAAACCCGTAAGACGAACAGGCGGCTCCAATAACTGCATAGTCCTAAAAGAGAGATTAGAAGAAATGATACGTTGTTTATCCTTGTCATTTAAATACAGAAATTAAACATACGATAATAAGATTGGTGAACAAGCCCGTCTTGGAAGGGGAACGAGACAGCCACGACAAGCTTTGATTCGTTTCCAGAAATATTTGACTGAAACGGGAGCAAGAATGAATGATACCGATGTTGAAGCTAAGTTACAAAAGCACAAAAATAAAGCAGCTTTCTAAGCAAAGCAGAAGCATCAGTTGAATAAGCCTACATCTTCATGCAGTATATACAGATAAGAAAAGGATGGAGCATGAGGGAGGTACACAGTGGTTGTTGGTTTACACTCAGTCAAACTTGATTTGACTGACAGCCCACAGAACATTCCCCACCTCGTTCTGTTGTGAAAGCGCTCAAGCCTTGCCACCACGTTCACTAGTGAAGGTGACATTTATTTTATAAAGAAATGCAGATCCACACCGGGTACCACTGATAAGCTCAAGACATGTCCTGCTAGCTTGGCTAGTTGGAACATCGTTATGTTTCGTTACAGTTTCCATGATACTGAAAGTTTCTGACATGAGTGCATGAGCTAAGACGGCGGCAAGGCGGGTTTAAGTCCACTGTGTATCAACCTCAAGACATCCAAAGAAAATTATATGAACCTACCTCAGATGACTGTGCAGAGATTCATCCAATGTGGGGCACAACCAGGATATCGCAAAAACAGTGGCGGGGTGATGGGGGTTCACAAAGGTTTTTAAACAGTACCCATGCTGAATTCAGAGCTGATTGTCAACTTAATACATGTAGTTTGTAGGCTACACCGGCTCGTTATCCTCTTCAGATTTCTTGCTGGGCACTGAAGTCTATCACTGTGGATCTCAATACGTCTGATCTGTCTCAGTTACTACATGACTGATGAACTCGAGGACTAGTGACACTGACGGTCGTCAGTTGGATGTCTTCACAGAAGACAATCAGAGAAATGTTCAGTGAGAAAGGAGTTTTGATGTTGGTGAGTTAACTGAAACGTTGATCCACTGATGTGCTGGTTAATCATTTAGTGCAGTTTCACAGATGGTCAGATAAAATCACACAGGGCTAAGTCATTTAGGTGAAATTCAACCACGGAGTATGTGGCGGTTTGATAGCAGGATGGAAGAGTTGTTAGTCTTGGGACACAGATCTGCTCAGGTTGTGTGAAGATGCCATAGTGTTACTGGTGGTAACTGTCTTTATAAAACTTTGTGATGAACAAATGAAAAGGACAGGAACTACAGGCTACGAAAATACCACAGTTTTGAAGGACAATCAGAAAGAACAAGCTACGGTACATAACGCAATGCATTTTGCACTGGAAATTCTATGCAATGATAGGGTTCTGATATTCGAAAAACTCCGTCGCAAAGATGTTAATTTTAGGTACCGGTATTGATCTCAGGGCAAAGAGAGAGAATTCTGAGAAACTAGAATGAGAAACGATATTGATATCCACACCACAAAACGTCTGAATGCCACAGTATTCATGAGATTGAACATGGATGTTGGCAAAGAACAACAGTCGGTAACTTGGTCTTTCTGATTTGTGTCTAGTTTTACCTCTGCTTTTGTCAATGTACTCTGTTTGGGGAGGAAACGGTGCAAGCAATTAGAGTGGGGCCTGTACACCAACTACCACGTGTCGGGACTGAGACTGAGGATGGAGAAACTTAGTCTGAGGAAAGTCACTCATGAGATGGAAATCTGTGTTAAAGATTTTCCTGTTGTTGTTTTGGATCTGTCTTCAGTGAAAGAGAATGTGTTTTTAGCTCACATCTGTCTTGTGCCGAGGTGTCGGTTTTCATACTGAAAGTATCCCTTAAATTCGGAGTCGACTTTACTTTTACTATCAGAAAGTATTCCTTGGTGTAATTTGAATGAAATTTGTTTTCAAAACTCTCAGTCTCAGTCTTTCTTGACACTATTTGACGTTCATGCAATAACTTCACCTCATGCAAACAAACCAAAACCAGTGTTTGATCAAATGATCTGTGAGGGACCTCCCCATCACGGGTGACTGAGTTATGTGCAGGCCAAGGTGCATCACAACTGTCTGCCACCTGTTGTTTCAGACATGAACCAGTTATGAAGGCATGTTTACACTTCGGTCAGGCGACGCTGTCCCTCAAGGATGGTTGCTGACAGTGAAGCAACATCGCTCGATCAAAAGTGTGAACATCTCTTTAAGGCTGCTTCAGTATTTGTTGGGGGGGGGGTGGACCTAGTGTCATCATGGTTTTGATCAATGCAGAGCTTCAAAACTCTTTTGCGAAATCAGGTGATTGGTTTAAACACAAGCTAATCAACATGCAGGGCACAAATCGGGGACACCGAAACCTGTTTTGCGAGCATAGCATAAGCTGCCAAAAGCAATTACCGTAAGCTACCTTGCACTACATAATGTACAAAGCCTGCACCGCTAATGATGTCCAACAAGACCTGGATCTTTCCAAAGCCAAGCTTCAAACAAAACACTGACAACCAGAGAGTCAATGACCCGATGATCAGACTTACCTCAGTCTCGGACACATATGGTGTATCCAGTTCATTGTGCACACTCGAAAAACTCTCAAATATTGTTGTATTCAACTTGCAAGCTGTCAGTGCCGTCTGAAAAGAAATAAGCTTCTGTCGAATGAGGAACCCGCAGAACTACGCCACGACGTGGCGCTGTCAGTGTAAGACCCGGAAGTCCTATTTTCTAACAGTATTTCCATTTACTTCTTGCCCCAAAATAAACTACTCTCTTTGGTTCAATTTTGATAAAATTACACTCTCCTGCTTCGTGTTCAAAGTTCTCCATATATCACTGCTTTGTTTCGTCAGAAATGCCACAGAATGCCAATACTGACAACGTCTTTTGGGGAAATTTCCACGGAAAAATGTGTAGAAAAATGTACACATGCTTTGACGACGTGACGTCAACAGCGAAAAAAGTGACGTCAGTACGTCATTCGGGTCTTATACTGACTGCGCCATCTGCAGTCATGCGGGTTCCCCATTGTGTCTTTAATATTCCTCCATGCTGCCCCATGTCTGTGTAGATGATGGTCAGCGATGTCGTGGGACAAGCCGTCCAACATCATTCAAGGTAACTGACAGGAAGCAACGTTGCTCAGTATTTATACTTTGTTAGAATTTTCCATCAGGGTCGAAGCAATAGGCCCTGGTAAGTACGGAAAAGGCCACCTCAAGCTGCTCATGTTCCTCACTTGAATGGGGTCTTTTACTTGTCCTTGCAAAGGCACAAAGGTACAAGGCACCACGGCCTACTTTCCTCCCATGTGGTGGACTGAAGAGCCGGGGATGATTTATCCCATATGGCCTGGGATTCGAACCCAGGACCTGCCGCTTGCTAAGCAGATGTGATAACCACTCGGCTAAGGGCTCCCCAGACGTGACCCAGGATTCGAACCCGGGACCTGCTGCTTGCAAAGCAGACAAGATAACCACTGCCGGGCTATCAAGTTGCTCAGTCATAATGTCAACCTGCCTGTATCCTGCGATGATCAGGTTGACAAAACATTCCAGCAAAACTCACCTCTTTCAGGAGCATGACATCGTTGCGCAATTTCGGTATTTCTGAAAATATCGTCTGATTGACTTCAGTAATCTGAGTGGTCAGTTTCCCAACGTCGGTCTTCAGTGGGTTGATCTCATCCGTCTGCAGTTGGTTTATGCGATCGGAAAGAGCCCGGTTGTTTGTAATGGCTTGTTTGCGATACTCGTCAACCTGAAAGGTGAATATTGAATTGACTCATGTGTGCATTTCTAATGTGTCTCTGGGCTGCTGATCGAGTGCTATCAAATGCAATCAAGCCAAAACGTCTCAGGTCAGATTTCCCTTTCATTCGTGGGCCGAGGACTAAATATTCTCCTTGATTGGTAAAAGACAGTATACGGCAAATGAAAAATGGCCAACTCACTTTTGAATCAACATTGTTCACTTTGTTCTTATTCGCCGTGACCAGGCCGCTTAAAGCTTCTATTGCTGCCGTATTCTGTGATGAATTTTTGACGAGTTCATCAAACCTCGTCAACAGGGACGAGTTGTGACTCGAGTTGCCAAGGAAACTCAACACTGTGTCGAGTTCAACGACCTGCAATTAGAGAAAAAGAAAGTGTTGCCATGAAGTGGTGATGACAAACAAGATGGCTGCCATGTGCCAATGATCACTGCCAACAAAACCACATTTGCAGCGCGATTAACTGAACATGGAAAACTTTCATTTGAACAAACAAGAGAACCGTGCCCATACTCCAGCAAGAGAAATCCTTTTTGGCCTCTTTGGCGTGTTGGCCTCTCAGGTGGAAGTTGCCAATGGTGAGTGACGGCGCAAAGTTGGATGGGTGACAGCGTGCACCTGGAACAGAATGACACTGAACGTATCTCGACGATGTCTACTCACTTTTGATTCCAGATCCTTCACTCTTTTTAACGCAGCCTGTAACGCTGCCTCCACTTCTTTTGTTTTATTTCTAGCACCATGATCAACTAGAACAGAAAGTGCTTGCAATGAAAACCACAAATTAGTTTCAAATCATCGAACAGGTGGCAGTCTTGGAACACCATTCAAAAGACCAAGTACCGGTAATACGAGTGTGATTAGTCTTGTTGACTGACAAGAGGATCAACTCAAAAACCAATTAATGAGTCGATTAGTTCGTCTAATTACTTGCTGCCATATTTGTCAGCTGACAGAGACATATATTTGGGCAAATATCGCAGTCCCCTGAAGTCAAATAGACAGAACCAACATCGAAAACGTGAAAACAGCAAGACCAATAAAGAAGCTGTCCTCATTGCCCTGGTTGGTTTGACATGCACACATTCACGTATTCTGATATCCAGTGGCAGGCAGCCAGTGCCACTTCTGGACACTTGTAGTTAGGGGTGACTAGAGACTTTGGCAGCTTCACACCAACCCCTACCCCAGCTACAGTGAGTACTGGTACATGTACTTGTGACGGGACGCAAACACAACCTTGCCATTCCAGTCAATTCCCGGGGATAAAGCGTACCTGTTTGCAACCCCATTATTAAGTCATCATCCAGAAATGAAAAGTTTACACCACCCGTGACGGCAAGACCCCTACAGCACCTATTACAACTGAGGGGTAAGAACAAAACTTACCTTGAAGTTCAGGTGTAACTGTTGGTTTTTTCGCTTCTAACGCTCCAACTATCACAAGAATAATGAGAATAAACAACACAAGTATCAAGACTCCAATAAGAATGAGAAATATCCACATAAGTCTATTCCTTCCCCAACAATCAGATCCACTTTTATTGTCCTTAGGGTCTGGCTGGGATATCGCCTTCGCTGAATCATAAAGAGGATTGTGCCTTTTCCTGAAGAGTAGAACGAATAGACATGAGTGGGCGTGGCAGAGCAGCGCACTGGAATCACCAGCACCTGTCACCTCTGAGGTTCCAGCTTTGATCCCTCGTTGCACGACCTGCTCTTCTTGTGATACAAAGGGTAAGACAGTGCAGGTCATGGCAGCAATGCAGAGTAGGATGGGCTTTGAAGGCAGAAAGGAATGAATTTGTCTGATTCAAGGCACCAAAACCTGGACTTGGCAAGCATGACTACATTGTCTAATTAGGGAATGAAGCCTGGGTCTGTGGCGAAGACAGTGGACAACTCACCTGGGTCCATCACTCATCATCGTCACATCGCTCCCAGCCTGAGAGTAGATGTCAAAGTTTTGTGACGGCATGCTGGATACGGGTGGGATGGGTGGAGGACTGGGCGTGTATCTGTCATTGCTGGGCGTGTATTTTGCTAATCTATGTGAAACAATAGACAACGATGTCTGCTTAGTATGGTGTTTTGGAGAAAGCTTGGTGAAGGTCATGTCTCAGCACCATGCAGATCTTGACTCGGGTGACACTACAGATGTGATATTCAAGCAGTGAATGTACAGTTCGTTGTTTCGAAGTCAAAAGCAAGCACGAGCAGTCAAGCAGGTAGTTTACAACATGGAACATTCACGCCACAACACCGTATACAACATGATGCAAAGAGCTAAATGAGAGGCAGCACACGCCCACAAGTCTTGATGTTTTGTGAGTATCCACGACAGGCAGTGGCAGCTCTTCTTTCCTAGCACGATAGGACTCCGTATGAAGGGTTTCAGACCAATTCTATCACATGGCGACCATGATTTACATACCTCGGTTTACTTTTATCCTTTTTCTCCAGAGGTAGCTCCTCGTAATCGTGCACTGAACTCACTGGACGGCCATTGTTCTTCATCGAACTGATATGACTTGGAATGGCAAGATTATCTGGACGTTTCTTTGAGGTGCTGTTGGCGCTGCCAGCGCCTGGCGGCAGCGGTAGCTGGTTTTCGTATTTATGTGCCGAGGGATTCTTTACGAACACTTTGGGTGACGGACGCGGGCTCGTCTTTGGAGGAAGTTCAGGCACTATTTCTGTGAGATCAGCAATACCTGTAACATTGGAAAAATATCATCAGAAATTGGTCTCAAAGTCGTTCATTCCACTGGAATGACAAAGAATTGTATTGACAGCTAGTTACAGGGCAAAATGATTCTGACTGTAACTTACCCGAATCTTTGCTGACAGAATGGCCGCCATCCTCCCCAACAAATGCCCTGTTGGACACTCCCATTGTAGCAGTAACACTCATGATTGATGATCACATTCAGCCGACGCACATCTTGGATGCAAGACACACCTGAAAGTTGATAAACAGAGGAGTTAGAGACCATTCAAATCATGAAACAGCCATTCTAACTCATGAAAATTGTTTCTTCAGTTTCCCCACAAATGTGGACAACCACGGCCCAAGTCCAGGACACCCACACCTCAAAGTTATGAGTGAAACAGCAGAATGTGTGAAATCTGTTAACACCATCCTACACAAAATATTTAGCCGACGGTGAGGTACTCGGTCAAAGACTTGGGTTATCCCGATATCCCACAAGGACTCACCAACTTATGTGCTTATTTCAGAGACCCCATTGACATCAAATGCACATCAAGACCAATTTCGTGCACTTTATACAAGGCGTCAACAACACAGGGAAATCAAAGATCAAACCATGAGAGCAGGTCAACAGAAAAAACGCAATCCAAATTCGGAATATTTCCACGATATCCTAATATGGAAGATCCTTAATCACAACTGATGAGTGGATGTAGGTGTTGGAGGCAAAAAAGTCAAACGAGAACCTTTTGATACGCCACACTATTTTTATGAAGTATAACTCAAAAACTTCTTCCGCATTGTTCCATCTGACCTCAAACAGGCTCTCAGTGGTCTCGACCAACTTGTTGATATGTCCGCTCACCGTCAAGTCTCCAAACACAACAGCACGGATTATTTCACCCCACCATGTTTAGATATGTGGTTTATAGAATGAGATCACATGCCCGTGGACAATAGGAATGCTGCCCGTGCATTCATTTGAGAATATCACAAAATGCACACGACAAAAGGTTGATATTTCATTATTTGAACAACAGAAGATTGTGAATGGTTGACCTCAGCATTTGAGGACAGGACACCACTAGACATACCAGCGCACATCTCAAGTCAATGTCGACGGCCCGGCAATGCACCACTAGTCGGGGAAAAGGAATGAAAAAGATCGTGCGGTGATTCATTTCTTTTGGAAATGACTGTTGGTATTTGATATCCGAGACTTGTTGTAAGTTAGTTTGGGCGGGATACATCTGGCCTACTTGAAACATTGGTGATCGCAAATCAAGTAGAGTCAGCGATGAAATAGTCCCATAATGTCCGGGATTCGAACCCGGGACCTGCCGCTTGCTAAGCGGACGTGATAACCACTCAGCTATCAAGGCTCCTAAGTTAGATTGGGTGGGATACATTGGCGTACTTGGAATGCTGGCGATCCCAAATCAAGTGAAGTCAGAACATACTCTAAAGAATAAAGCCTAGTAAAAGCTTTTACTTCACACTAAGTCCGCCTTAAATTGTCCCTGAGTAAGGACTCAGAAGTGGCCGGCGTCTGTGAAACAGCATCCTTCGATACCGCACACAGTGACGAAGTGAGCAAGCATAAAAAACCACAGATTACCTCATGATGGTGAAACTAGAGCAGGCTGTATTTATGTCCTACTGGGACAATTTCCTGAAACACCCTGTAGACATTTCATTTTTCTGTGCTAATGAACTTAATTACAGTATTAGTATTACAGAGATTGTGTCTCTGATGAGTAACCTGCCATTCATGAGAAACTGATTGAGCAGAATCATGTTGATAAACAACTGTGCACCGAGCGGCCTAAATGAGACCTCCGTTCATGGATCATGAAAAGAATGGAATATACATGAAATCTCTCGCCTCATTGAAAACGAAAAAAAGAAACCGGAACAGACCATTTTTAGATCAGATCAACAAGATTAGGTAAACAATGATAACATAAAACAAAAACCCGGTAAATTTCTATAAAAGGGAATTCTCATTCGTTCCTGAGTGGGTGGTGAGAGCGTCGGTTTCACTGAACTGGCGAGTAAATGTCAATATACTGTTATCTGTCAATATACTGTTATCAATATTGATCGCCGTGCCGAGAATTGTTTTGAAATCACAAGACAGCTGGAGGACATGGTGTGTACTGTTTAGTAGGAATTTAAAGAGAGAACTCTGGCAAGTTATGATTATGAACAGAATGACTGAACAGAAGTGCAGACTTGAACCATTTTTGTCAAAATAAATTAATTCTTGTTCTTTCCCTCATTTGGAATGTAAGAATTTAAATTTTTGGTGGAAGAACAACTGATGACGTCAATAACACATAATGGTCAGACATCTCACTCATAAAAAGACATACCGGTAATAGCTCTTTGTGTGGTGAACAGAAGCAAGTGAACATTACATCAAATTCCTCAAAGTAATTTTACGAAATACAACTCTACTCTAAAGGTGAAAAGGTTAAGTGTGATTCAAATATCTTTAAATCAACCAAATGACAAACAATTAGGCCTAACAAACAATTCTCTCAAAAACATCGCCTCAAGTTACGAGTTGGCAGATTGACGTCAGTTTTTCTGCATTGAATGAAAGTGTCACTGTCCGTGGCTTATTGATGGTGTAATCCTTAATCCCCATTCATGGTGTAACCCGTCATCATAGAGAAAAGGCTGGGGATATTACCCTTGGAGGTAAACAATCATGATTATAACAGGTGGAGATTGTTACATAATCCTCATCGAAGACATTTGTCCTCAGGTATGCAAGGATTTATACCGGTATGGACAGACGGGATTAATTGTGTTTTTATACTACTGTGGACATTCAAAGAGCAAACACTGTCTGGTGGACACGGAACGACCACGAACCAAGAAGAGGAAGCCACAGGGAAGAGAAGTTTCATGAAATAGAACTTGTCTTCGCAGGGGAAGAGAAACCTCAGATGAAAACAGAAAACGAATGCTTGACGTCAACCTACAATATATAATCTGAACCAGTCCTCAGTAAAACAGTACACAGTGAATTAGCCTCAAGATGAATAGCAAACCGCACAAATGACGTCAGACTTGTCAATTTCATTGTGTTTGTCTTACCCTGCTTTTGTCCTGTCTCACCTTTGACAATATGGTAACTCAGGAAAACCTGTTGTTATCTAATGTTTGTCCGACCTTCGCAGGTAAAAATAGAAACTGTGGATATGCTATTCAGTACTTGGAAAGTCCAAACACTGAAGAGGGATGGTTGATTAACAAATAGGTTGACAACAATGAACAAATCAAAATATATTTAAATCTAGAACAGTCAGTCAGGTCAGGACATTGATTAGTCATTCTTAGAAGTCGATGATACTTTTTTGAAATGGAGATGCCCCTGGTCTGACGAATTCAATGAAGAAGGTGACAGGGTCTAAAGAGGACTCTTTACGGTTTCCCCTCGTTTGTGCTCAATCCTCAGCTAAGATGCTACTTGTTGCTGGTCCAAAAGGATGTAGGCAGCTTCCCCAAGAGTGATGGTGTACAGACAGGGACCTATCAGCAGCATCAGCAGATGTTGCCAGAAGATATGTAGGCCTACACATCATTGTCGAAGTCAATCAGTTGTTTTGAGTTGGGAAACCTCCATGATTTGCAAGGTTCAAAGGTGTCAGTGAAGGCTCGACAGTGAATCCTCTCACAGGAACTACGCTTCACTAATGGCCAAATGAATGTGAAATCGAAATATCATATCCTTTTTACAAGACACTAAAATATTCTTCAAGGGATGGTATCCAGATAGTCACGTACATCAACCAAAAGTCGAATCAAGGCATCAAATACCAGGCCAGGCCCAATACAAACAGTTCAATGAATCACCTCATCAGTTGCTCCAGTGCAGTGGCGTCATTCTTCAAATACCGCCATCATACCATGAGTTCTATGTCAATCAAAATCATAAACAATGATACAAACTTATGAAAGTGTTATCACACTGCTGCAGTTAGGAAAATATACAACTTCGACTGTACAGAAAGGGAAAAGGAGCAGTCCACACTCAGAGACCAACAAAACAAAACTTGGGCCACAGCAAAAGACGGCATTTCACCAATGGAAAAGACACTGTCAGCATGTGGACCACAGAAAGGATTAGGCCTAGCTACTCTAATTACCCAAAAGTACGACAATAAATATCATTACTTACCATATAAATTTTGCCAAAATCTTAACTTTCCAATCAGCGGAGTATAATCTAACTAATTTCGTTTAGTCCACAAACAGATATGTATTGACACCCCAAACTATGGACTGTAATGCTATAGAGTGTACAGTCACCACCAAATCCTGTTTGTAATGGCTAAGAAATGCCATGTAAAAGCCTGTGGTCGTCTGTATACTTAGAAATGTATTGAATATATGCATGGCTTACACTGAATCTGTCCAATGCTGTGCTTTTGTTCCTGTCGTTCTCCTCCAACCAAGTGTGACCGACATGTGACACAGATTGAATCGTGGGTAATCAGTCCACCAGAATGCGTGAAATTATGATTATCGCATACCAGCTCGATGACCAACAGTCCGGAAGTCCTGAACAAGTGGTTGTTATGATTACCTGAACCAGGTCGAGATTTTGAGGAATTAGACTAAATCAATATGAAATCTAAATCAAACCAGGTGATACGTTAAACGAATTAAAGTACAGATTAAATCAAATTATGATACAAATATAGATTATGATTCTTTTACCCTTCTTAGAGTTTGTGTGTCATACCTGATCACCATGATGGCCTCTCTCAGGTCATGAACCAGGGTACTTTGGGATTCAGCCAGCTCACTGGATGACCTACCAACACACTGCTGGTCTTCAGCTCAACATTACCTGGTGTTGGGTCATTGCTCTCAGCTGTCAGGTCATACCCTTAGATTTCCATTCCCTCATCTGTCAGTTCATACCCTCAGCTATCAGCTCATACCCTTAGCTGCCAGCTCATACCCTCAGGTGCCAGCTCACACCCTTAGCTGTCAGCTCATACCCTTAGCTGTCAGCTCATACCCTTAGCTGTCAGCTGTACCCTCAGCTGTCAGCACATACCCTCAGCTGTCGCCTTCAGCTGTCAGCTCATACCCTCAGCTATCAGCTCATAGCCTCAGCTGTCAGCTCATACCCTTAGCTGTCAGCTGTACCCTCAGCTGTCAGCACATACCCTCAGCTGTCGCCTTCAGCTGTCAGCTCATACCCTCAGCTATCAGCTCATAGCCTCAGCTGTCAGCTCATACCCTCAGCTGTCAGCTCATAGCCTTAGCTGTCAGCTCATACCCTCAGCTGTCAGCTCATAGCTTCAGCTGTCAGTTCATAGCCTCAGCTGTCAGCTCATAGCTTCAGCTGTCAGCTCATTACCCTCAGCTGTCAGTTCATAGCCTCAGCTGTCAGTTCATAGCCTCAGCTGTCAGCTCATAGCTTCAGCTGTCAGCTCATACCCTCAGCTGTCGCCTTCAGCTGTCGCCTTCAGCTGTCGCCTTCAGCTGTCAGCTCATACCCTCAGCTGTCAGCTCATACCTCAGCTGTTGCCTTCACCTGTCAGCTCATACTCTCAGCTATCAGCTCACAGCCTTAGCTGTCAGCCCATACCCTCAGTTGTCAGCTCACAGTCTTAGCTGTCAGCTCGCACCCTCAGCTATCAGCTCACAGTCTTAGCTGTCAGCTCACAGCCTTAGCTGTCAGTTCACATAGATTTGAGAAAGATGAGTTGGAACTGGTGGGAAATAGACCCTTTTCTATGCTTGAGAAACATTCGAAGGACTTTCCTTCTGAGACAAGATAAAGTCCCACAAACCAGAGGGGATTAGACAGGAAAAGGCAAACAATGGACTGGGTGGACATGAATGGAAACAAATCAGAAGCTAAGCCTTTGACATAACTTATGAGGCTTTACGGCCCTGTAGGTATACAAACTATTGT
>NMRB01002217.1:2567-13609 GCA_002633025.1 Notospermus geniculatus | reverse complement strand
CAAGTTTTGATTTTCAGATATAGTTTTATTAACACTTTTGGCCTGAATTGCTCAACTGCATGCATGCTGGTGGAAATAAAAGTAAAAAAGTTGTGCGCAACATAGTAGCCTACAAAAAGTCGGCTGGGATGCAGAGACAGGCAATTTTCGTCTTCTTGAACAACCAGACTTTGTTCAGAGGACGTAGAACATTTGGCCTACATCAAAGATTGATGATGTGGGGCAGGCCTGGGGCCCACAGTCCTACAGTGTCCTGGTCATCAATGCCCGGTCCAGCCAAAAATACGGCGCTGAGGTTTGACATGGGCGACATGACTTGGAGGTTCTGGTATACAGAGCGTCCCTCGCCCTTTCGTGGTGAAAAGTTTGCTTCTTGGTGGTGACCAATGAGTCCAACTGTTTTCAAGTGTTGATAAATAACTCCTGGTCTTTCTTTCTCCTAATCTTTCGGTTCAGACTCCAGGTCCTTCTTGTATTCCTGCGAGTGGCGCCACTTCATGCGGCGGTTCTGGAACCAGACTTTCACCTGTCGGAAGAGAAAGGTAAGGGTGTCACTGAAAATGATGGTGGACATAACCTCTCGATATAAGCTAGAGAAGTTGAATCTCGCGATCTCACCTGGGCATCCGTGAGCCCCAAGATGGCGGCTAACTGACGTCTGTCCGGCTTGGAGACGTACTTTTGAATTTTGAATCTCTTTTCGAGTCCTTTCCGTTGTAAGGACGAAAAGACTGTTCGTGACCAGGACCGCTTCCGTCTGGAGGACAGATGAAGGTCAACGGACGGCAGCGGGGCGGGAAAACCTGAAAATGACGAAGATGTGTGAGCATGGAAGCGACCCATGATGACATTTCAGCATGAATTTGTCATAAACAAACAATCAATTATTCTGTTTATAGGCCTACCATGTTGGACAACTCACGAGGGAACGGACTGGACGAATCGCCAGAGAATGCGGCATCGGTCTAGCATTTCCCCCGAGAGGTCGCCAGCGTCGTTAGATAGCACTCGTCATTACGTCTGCTGGCAATGCCTTGACTGACTTACCAGTTTGAAAGCTGCTGTGTCTGCACATAAACTTTGATGGAAGGCGAAATTTTGGTTGAAACGGTCGACTTGGAGATGGGAACTGTGACGTCACGGAGATGTGACATGCCAGGCAGGGAATCTGTGACGGATGGGGTTGTGGTTTCAGGACGACCGGCGGCGGGACGCTGGTCTCTGAAATGATGTGACGAAATTAGCAATGTTCTGTCGATTTAAAGGGGCAATCGTCATCGTACCGTACAGACGTCTGGTGACAGGGTTACTGTTCCACCTTCTCCAAGTCTGCATGCCCGATGGGCCTTTAAACCTTCTCCAAGCATGCCCGGTGGGCCATAAACTTGTCTCGATGCAGACGGTGCCAATAGATGTCGTTTTGGTTGTAGTGTCCTCATTTAGACCAAAGAAGAGTCGCCTGTCTCTGTCTTTGCGAACAGCAGACGGCAAGCAAACGCAGGCGTACCGTGCCTTTAGAAAAATACTCACCCTTTCTTTTTGAGTCAATTGAGAGTATCCGATCGATCCCAAACCCAAGCGTCTTACTCTTCGAGGAGGCATCACACAGGCTCTCCGTCCCCGCAGACTTCCACGTCCATGTCCCTGGAGCTCCAGTCAACCGGCTGTGAATTGTATCTGTCGTGTTCCAACTACCGGTACGAGCTGGCGCTCCCGATCCTAGAGATGGATATGTCTCTGAATCCCAACGTTTAATCTGTCTTTGCATTCCAGTCTCAAGATCTCGGGTCGGCGACCCCGATCCCCTGGTTGGACACGTCTCTGACTTGTCCCACTGTTTACTTAGCGCTGGCACTCCCGTCGACAGGCCACCAACTGTATCTCGCGTCCCGTGCGCCTCTTTGCCGTGGACGCCGTTGATGGCATCCCTGGCCCCGGCTTGGGGCGAAGGACGACCAGAGGAAGTGTCCGAATCAAGACTACTCATCCAGACTCCGCTACCTGGAGAGTCGGGCAGATGACGTGTGAAGAGAAATCTGATGTCAGTGTCTTGGGAGGCAAAAGGTTGTCCGTCCTTAAATGGACGAGTTATCGTCATTACTGGTGTGTGCCTGCAAATAACGAGTTGAAGTGGATAATTTATCATCGAAAATCGTCATCAAGTCTCCTTCGGACTTTCAGACCCGACAGTTGACTTGGTTTTCTCCTCCAGTCCACGGGGAGGAGGGGCGGCAAAAACAGACTCCATAGGGGTGGAAACCAGGTTAGGAAAGCTTTGTTGCTTCTTTGAATAAAATGATGGTCCTACCTCAATCTTCGTACCGGTACCGTTCAAAATGAATATCCCTTTCTGCTGATCAACTTTGAAGACAACACGAATTGAAGACAAGACGGGCCCAATACGTTTCGCTGCCGAGACGTGGTCCAGCTCCTCCTGATGCCAAGACGGGGTCCAGCTCCTCCTGATGCGCTCTTAGCACACAATTAGATTTAACTGCCTATCGTCTGCTTGGGGAATTTATCATTGACTTCCCGTTTATATGAAAGGCGTCAGTTTTTATAAATGATTTATGTCTCCGCGGGCCGTGGCGTTCTTACCGCAGCCCATCGCTCATTTCCTTATCAAATGATACGGCCAATGAACACTTCTTCTCACCCATCAAATGCCACCAATTAGTTCTCCACACTTTTTTTGGGCAGCAGCTCTCAAATCATGATTACAGGTTCATCACGCGCAATAAGAGTTAACCCCTTCATTGCCATGACAACGTAAACGCTACAGGTTCGTCGTTTTGGTGACGAACACAAAACTTCCGTCTCCGTCGGGATCGTCTGATGAGTAACCTCGTCTGCAGGGGTCATTTTTCATGGTCCTCGGTATTCGCCTCCATAGAGCGGGCAACCCTGGGGACGACGTCATGCAGAATTGCTCGAGACGCGAGCTGTAATGGGGTGGGGTGGGGGGTCAATGATCACCGCTCTTCGCCAGCCTTCATTGAGTGTCTCTCCAACTTCTCCAATTTGAGCGCCTGGATCGACGAGTTCTACTGGATCTGACTCCTTTGCAAACCCGCATCTAGACTTGTCCCGCCGACAGCGGACCAGTTAGTCCATCCTCCCACAGCAGGGCTTTGGTCTCGTTCCTTTTCATACACTCCACACAGAGTTTGTGTGAGCGGATGAAGAGGAACGAGGTAAAAACTTCTGCTGTGGGAGGATGAGTTAGTCAGTTCATCTCTCTCTGATAAAGACAAACGCAAGACAGAGATCATAAAAAAAACTTTTATTGCAACAGTCACAAGACAAGACTTTGTACGTAAATGCTTTGTCTTCTTAGAATGAAACATAATATGTATTACACTCATTTCTTGGTGAGGTCAAAAGTTTTAAGTCAAGACGTGTTTCTGATGAGGTGACATCTAATTCTGAATGAACTGTGATGCATGCGTTAATGAGTGAGCGATCAATACAATCATTTCAAATCAAAATGTGTTTAGACTTATTAAAATGGATAATTAAAACCCATCTAAATTCCTAAATTCCAGTTCATTATGTTGAAAACCAGTCTTTGCCACAACGGAGTTCACATTATGATATAAAAACATATCGATATCCCTGATTAAGACACCCAAAACCGATGATATCAAACTCCATAAAGTGTGGTGGTGTAAACTCTAGTTAGAGCGTTGACAGTTTAATGGCTGATAAGACCTATTAATAGTCATAACAGTTGATGATGAGATTGGCCAGCATCAGCAGTCTCTCTAACCGCTGAGCTCCCCAGCTCAGGGTCACATCAATCATATTCTAATGTGTCCATACTGACAGCTCAATGCAATCATTGCACAAACATTACAACCTTTCTAGGATAAACTTCATCAACCTCATTAAAATAGGCAAACTGATACAGCCCAGGAGATCATTGTTCTAACCGCACTTGCCACAAACTTGAGGTGAGATCCAAAGAAAATACAGAATACAGCTCAGAGAAAGATTCTTCAGTTCTTTCTTTGACCATGGGGCAACAAGAGGCCCATCGGTCTCGCACTCAGCTGACCATACACCCCAGAGACTAAACTAGGCTTGTCTTCCCAAGACAGCGCAACAAGAGGCGTACGGATCTTGCACTCAGCTGACCAGGCCCCATACATTTCTGCCTTGGATCCTTCTCTCCCCTCTTTCCACAGAAGGGGCAACAAGACACTCACGGCATTCTGCTGACCATGCCCAAACACCTTGCCTCAACTTAGAGTCATCTTCTCCACTTGTTCCACAGGAGACAGGGCAACAAGAGGTCCTTGCACCCAGCTGGGCTTGCTTGAGACTTATCTTCTCCTTCTACCGTAGACAGCCAACAAGAGGCCCATGGGCCTTGCACTCAGCTGACCTTGCTTTAGACTTATCTTCTCCACTCATCCTAGATTAGACAGGCAACAAGAGGCCCATCAGCCCTGCACTCAGCTGGCCTTCCTTCAGACTTATCGTCCACTGAGAGTTCAGGTAAGGACGTTGATATCACTTCTAGTGACAGCTGGTTGTTCTTTATGGGACAAAAACCGATCTTTATTTTAAAATGGAAACAATTTATCTAAACAAATTTGTCAGAATTTACGGTTTGTTAGTCAGAAGACAAAAATTGTGCAATATCTAAATTATAAGTCAGATAGCGTTTGCCTGCTGGGGGACATGACGGCAGGCAGGTACAGCTTAGGGGTGAGGTAACAGATCCCAGATGTTTGTGGCAAGTGTCAAGTCAGCGGAAGTGCACATCACGGTAACCACAGTACGATCACCCAACACAAAATTGCCTGATATGATTTGAACTGGGCCTTTATTTAAAACTTTTGCAATGGAGATTTCATGAACTGTAGGGTCCTCATTACATTGGACTAACGATTAACACAAGGGGACCCGTGGGCACGAGCTGAGCTGTCAGCACACTGCTTAGAACAACAATTTTCTTCATCTGAAACAATTCATGCCCATTAATTTTGAACACTGTGTAATTTTTCCATGATTGTTAAAAATACAAGAATACATCTTAGCCACATGATAATTTGACATGAAGAGATAACCAGCACCTGCTAAACAGGCCATTAAAACTTCACATAGAGTTAGAAAGAAAAAAAATACCATATTGTTCAGACCATTTGTCTATTTGGTAGCCCAGCACAACTTGGTTCACAATCTTCACCACCTGGTGTCAGTGGTTTCCACTCAAAACTACCAGTGTGTAGAACCTGATGACCTAATAATGCTATATCTGATGCCTCACAAAAGAGGAGAAATGGCCAGAACTCGGAGATTTTTTCGAAATGACTCTAAATAATTGCATGGCAGGGGAATGGCTTTCCCAACAGCTCTGACAGGCCAGTCAGAGAGTGAATATGGCTGCACCATTTGCCTGCACCGCTTTTTGCAGGGGGCACAGGGAGAGGCATCACATCCTCTTTATGACATCCATGACAGACCACCTTTCGTTGGAACACAAAGATAGCTAGAAGACATTATCCCAAAACATGATACTTGGTACATACAAAAGACTCAGAGGACGAAGTCTTGAACTATCCATATCCCAAACTTGTCAACAACAAACACTTTATTGTATCAATAATTTGTCTGCACGTTCATGACAGAGAGGAAATCGTCTTAGATCATCATGTAGATCAAGCTGAGGATTTTAGTTTGTCTTATCCTATTACACACTGCAATGCTAAGCATCCCGATCAGATTCACGTCAGTCCAGTCCTCACAACACAACACGTATCTGTCCCTTCCTCTTACTGCACGATTGCAGACCAGAGGTTAACATTCTGATGAAGTGACACGAAATTTTGTCATCGTCAATGTAGTATACCACACTCTGTCGCGGTGCCATCTTTCTTTGTTACCAACCAATCTGAAAGAGAAAGACGTGACAGTCAAAAGACTCAATCAGGTATCAATTGGGGTGGGGGTGGGGGGTGGGGGTGGGGAGAACAGAGATACGCCACGGAATCAAAACCTTATTCTTGCTGCAGTCTTGAAATAACCACACTCGTTCACCTCTGACTTGAATCACGTTCATAGTCATAACTCACACAATACCATCTTCTACTGATAAGCAATCAACTTTCATTTATTAGACAATATACACAAACAGATCGATCAGAATGAGAATGTTGCCTGCCTTGTGTCAACTCACATTCATTATTGGCTAATATAATAATGGGAAGAACACGTCATGGAAAAAACCAATTAAAATTCCATTCTCAGTTCTAGTTTTTTCAAGTCTGACTCAAGCTGACTTGGTAAAAAGCCACAGTATCTCTTCCATAGATACTCCACACAAGATTAATGTGAAACCAAGTATACAACTCAAGATAACTTCCTCATCATTACAATAACTCACCAGCTGGTGATGAGAAGTATTAACCATAGTAAGAGTGGAGATTAAAGGTGAGACTAGTTCACAGATGATATGTTGCCAACAGGGTCGGGTTAAGATGAGACTTGTCTCACAGGTGAGCCTACTCCATACACAAATCAGTTCTAAACGTGCTGCTACACGTGAGAGTTTTCTCGTGCGAGTTGCCAATTGACCGTTGTTGGTTTCCTTACGAATTTCACCGATACCAAATGGCACAACCGACCGCACATACCAGTAGTTTTGTGCAGTTGAGTTGCCCACCCATGCAAGAAAACTCTGAAGTGCAGCAGCACCTTTATGGGAGCTACAGTCTTGAAGCTGCTGAAGTATCCTGTCTAGGCCTCGGTTAGGCCACCCTCTGTACCCCCATTTTTTGTCCAATAATCTGAACCCCTAACTTACCATTCCATAGCATTCACTTCAGATATATTTGGTCCTATTGAGAGCCCTGTCAGCGTACGAGCTATCTGTCATTCTGTCCCAATTCGTCTGTCCGACAACAAAGCCAACCTCGCGCATTCGTTGTTGGTTGTTACGTTCTTCGATGTCAGCCCATCGGACCTGAAAATTAATTGAGAATTTCAACGCGGGAAACATGTTACCTTTCTCAGTTTCATTTCTACTTGCTTATCATAAAGAAAATATTACATGCTGTACTTGGCGGTAATCACCACCAGAGCAGTGCTGGTTCCTCTTCACCGACTTTACATGGCTATGAGATCAAGAGCAGCAAAAAACGCCATCTGATGGGTGAAGTCTCAGTGACCAAGACTTACTCGTTTCTTGTCCGGGCACGATCTCCTGAACGCGTAATCATCCGGCAGCTGTAAGTAATCCTCCATCCTCTGAGTGGTGGACTCATGATGACGTTTCCCTAGGAACAACCCATCCAACTTGTCTGAAAAACACACAAGAGCGCACCATGACATTGGGAATGGGGAGATGGGAATCCAACAGCTCATGGATGCAGCATCTTGCATCGTTTCGTACATCCACCTGAAAAGTAAAGGAACGGACACCCACACAACCTACCATTGTCCTATTGTACAACATTTAGAGTTCTTAAGAACATGACTAAAGAACCTGCTTTCGTGACAAAAATGAACACCTGAACTTCTCAGTTCAGAGTCACTCTGAGATGACAATCAGAGTGTAACTGAAGAATACCAGTAGGCCTACACGGGCAACTGAAAAATGGACCCTAAACTTTCATCAAGAAAGTCAAAGGCAGGAGTTTGAAGACGACCACCTGCTTGGTTCGGTTCTTCTTCAGCAAGTCTTTCTTTGAAGTTCTTTTAGCGATGCGCGTAGCCCAGTGGAAAATTCCCGCATTCGGCGCAGACCTGCGACCTAGATCAACATGTTTCAATCATGCCTGTATACCTTAAATATGAAACTGACAGACAGAACTATCTTCATTGGTTCGGCAAAAATGGCCAGACAGGTGAACAGACAAATTGCGGCTCTTCTTGACGCATGCAGCTGGTCCTTCCTTCATCTCGAAAATGACGCAAGGGACACCGGACATTTGCATCAAATT
Organism: Notospermus geniculatus; assembly: GCA_002633025.1. NCBI lineage: Eukaryota > Metazoa > Nemertea > Pilidiophora > Heteronemertea > Lineidae > Notospermus > Notospermus geniculatus. The sequence continues at coordinate 5,660 of NMRB01002217.1, read as the reverse complement.
AGACTAGGTTTTGATGCTCTGAGGGTGCAATTCAGGACTGGAGTCCATTAAAATGTACCTTCCAATAAGAGAATAGTGAATATAACTTACTAGACCTGGAAACTTGGAACACCAATGCTGTGTTCACACTAGCATTTAAATGCGGACTTAAACCATACTATTAGTATGGTTAAATGCACACTTCGGAATTCGGTAAGGAAGAAAGAAATTCAACAGTGAATGAGAGTTCTCTTTATTGAAGTGAAACTCAGCAACTTGGACAGTAAGATCCTAAACGTGATTCTGAGGTGTCATCTGAGGCTAACAACAAATTCTTTATGCAAACACAAACCCTCATTTCAACTCTCCTTCTCTTCTGTCTGCAGGGAGTGAGGATGGACACTCTTCGTACCCAGTTGATGTCCAGAAATAAAAGATCCCCCAAAGAATATGTTGTTATCAATGGATAACCACTCGTAGCATATCAATAGATTCTCAAACAATAATGTCGAGTCTTAGTATTGATGACGCTCTCTGGTAGCAGTCTCTCAGCCGATACCAAGTCCATCATGAGGTCTTTCTCCCGGGATATCCGTCTTCTTCTGGGTACCGGGTACACTCATCCCCGGGGGTAACGTACATGTAGTGGGTAGCGGTTTGAAACTGAGGAGGGAGTTTATCTTCTGGTTTCTTTTGAGGTCAGTGAGTTAGGATACTCACCAACAGGGGAAAACTCCCCACTTTCAGAACAGTAATGAGTGTCCAATACATGTACATTTCCACAAAGATATCAAAAATAGCTAATATGGGGCTAAATCATGTAAATAAAATGTCACTTTTCCATAACATCAGCACAAAATCCAATCTGATATGTCTGCACGGCAGGATTGCTGCAGGGTGTAACCAGGCTGGTTAGGAAAGGGATGGCATGGGTCACCAGATCTGAGGGTACTGACTCCTCACAAGTTCAAAGTAAAAGCACATTATACACACAAACTTGATAAAGCATTCTTCAATGTGAATCATGCAGGCCCTAACGCAAATCAGTGTCAAGAAAAACATCACAATAAACACATAAATTTAATCAATTTATCATGATATCATATACAACACAGACAACATAACTCTGACATATAGTCTACTCCTTCTAATGTCATTGTCAAGCATCCGCAACGACAAGCTGAAAAGTCCAAACTGGCAAATCTAGCAATGCCAATGCGTTGATCGTTGGTTAAAGAACCAGGCATTGGTGTTCAAATTCATGATCAGATTGAAAGGGAAAGAAAATGATGCACTTACCTAGGGTCTGTTCTGACGTGTCCAATTCCCACTTGCTCTTCTTGTAGACCTAAAGATGTACAGTAAACTTTTATGTTAGTCATAGAATTTGGAGGATACATCTAGTAGGGGAGGGCTGACAAAAGAGATGGACACTTTGTCTACATGGCATCATCTTGATATCAAAGAAAAGGGTTTTCAGAAGTAGGCCAGAAAGCTTTGTCCTAAAATATAAGCCTAGAGACAATATAACAACATAAACCCCAAACTGAATAGCCTTTTTTCTATTCACCAGCAGCAAAAAGTCAAACTAGACCACACATTTCCCCGAACGCTATTGAAACTGTCATCAGTGGTCAAATTATCTCGTATTAGGCCTGTGAACTTTGTTGGGAAGACAAATTAGTACAACATGTATACTCAAGAGTGGAAACACGAACTCGACTTGCAATAGACAGTGCTACAACACAGCTAACTGCAAAGAATTATCAGGCAAATGGATGGGAAAAAGAGAGCAAACGCACTTGAAGTCTGCCCACCAAACTGTGAAAACAGATGCTCTAACTTTACAATCCTTACCCTAAATGATGGTTACCGGTAACCAAGGATGAAATCAGCTAAAAAGCTTGTTTCACATTCCTGTAGGCATCACATTGAATGGCAAAATTCTGGGTGAATCCATAGAAGAACCGGGCAATGCACTACCTAATGGTGAATGCCCATAATTGACCCCTAAATACTCACCTCGAGGGTGAAATATTAAGAAACAAATCCTGCCCTACTTACCAAAGGCGAGAGATGACGGGCCACTGGGGACAAAGATGGCAAATTCATAATATCTTATACTGTTCAGAATCTGGATTGGTTCAACTGGGGGCATGGGGATTGACAGTGATATCTGAATGTACAATTTGACCCTAGTTTGAGAAGAGCACAGTGGCCTACTTTAGTAACAAATAGTCCCTACATATTTTCTCCACTAACTGATGAAAATATCTAGTAGGCCTACCGTAATATGTAGAATATTCAGTTGAAACTGCTCTAAGTCAATGTTGGTCAATTGCAGCTAGGCTGTGAATCAGTGTGAAAACAGGCATTTGCATGCCCAAGCAGCAACAGCAATCATAAAGTATACCGGTACTTCATCCATGATGAACTAAGATCTAGATACTGAATAATCGAGAGCCGAGGGACAAATCTGGCTATATATTACCGCGGTAGGTCTGCAGGCAATATTGGCTGACATATTATGATGTACAGCAGGAGGAAACCGAAAGAGCCTGGAGAAAACTGGCACTTTCAAAGAGTCCTTGCTCTCTATCACATGAGTATATTGGATCCAAAAGGGGATCAAACCTGGAACGTCAGAGGTGACAGACACCGAAGTTTCCACTGCACCACTCTGACAGCTGAGCTCTGAAAGACTTAATTGTAGTCTGTAGCAAGTGCTAGAGCAATATAGCAAGCCTTTTGTGATGCTGGGCCTGGGTATTACATTTTATAGTCATCCTGAGATCACTAGTACACAGTGTAGGCCTACATCTACATGTAGTACACACAGGCATGCATTAATCGATTAGCTAGCCTATCATATAACATGCAATTTATTCTGAGTGAAATTCAGGAGTTAAGCTCACACAGAGCTGACAACCACCCAGTATCCGCTTCGCTTAAGAGCCAGTTTTTCTAAGATTCAGGCAGAGTGTGATACACCACCTCTTAGATTTTGCCAACTTTTATTTTACAAGGAGTTATATTGTAAAAAGTGAGAAAAATCACATTTTTAGCCCTAAATGCCCTCTTGGTAATTTTTGGGGGGTCCTTGAAGGGTAAGGG
>NMRB01002216.1:85847-96279 GCA_002633025.1 Notospermus geniculatus | reverse complement strand
CAACTGACAACTTTTCATCACTTCCCTAACCATTTTAGACAATGCTAGATAAAGTCAAGATGAGTTTGCAGAGTTAAGACAATTAAAAATGCTAAATATTGGCACTTGCCACAACCTGCAGCAGTGAATACATTATGATAATTAGGTTCTGAACTGCAGATCGGTGGGTGATCTTCCGATTTACTGGTGACAGCTAGATCGGCCCTATTTCCCCAGCTGGTGAGGAGAGGCCTTGTAGGCTATGTCATGTAGCGCTCCTTATCTAATAAAGAAGTAGCCAGATTTGAAATACCACCTGGGTTTTTGAACCGAAGTGTTCGCCACAGCTTAATATGCGTGGGTACCTCGTTTACAAATCCTGGGTGAGTATGTTTTAAAAAATTTTATTTCAAAAAAAAAAAAAAGAATTTTTCTTGTTACAAACACCACCACCCCTTTAAGTGCACAAAAGCTAGAGCAGCGGCCTACAGTCCGTCAGGGCTATTTTGGGTCGAAACTGATGATGATGATGATGATGATGTATATGCCTAGGGTAAAGTCGGCAGTAATCGGTCAGCGTCAGTTAACGGACAAACGCCCTAACAAAAACCAGTTCAAAGAAAAGTGGATTTTTGTGGTGAAAAAAAGTATTAATGTGTGTTTCTATTCTATTCAGGAAAACTACCCCTCGGACATATTCTCACTGTCAGCTAACAGTTATCGTCGATTTTGATGTTATTTTCAAGAAGTAATAATTTTGTGCGGCAGTTACCGGACACCATGCTGCTGGGTGGTACCACTTCCACGGAGGGGTGACAAGTTATGTGGTTATGTTTTTGCATCATAATTCTAATCTATTTCAAACAAAACATAATATTATGGATCTTACCTGATGTAAATCATACTCCAAAAGCTGCTGTCCGGTAACTAACGCACCTGTCCACTAACTGACTCAAGGATTCATTTTCGTAAAAACTACCTTCACCCCCTACAGAGAAAGTACTTTGACCCAACCCAGTTTCAAAGTGAGGCTGATTGAGCTAGCTTTCATTCTCAGCCACCGGTTCACATATCAGGCATGCGCAGTGTGTTTCTAGGCCAGAAATGCCTTAGGTGTCCGATAACTCCCGACTTTACCCTACTTCTATAGCCTACCATTTAGCAGTAGCCTACAATCAGAATGGCCCCTGGCTGGTCAAAATGGCTTCGGTCATAACGGCCTGGGCACCAAGTCAAAACGGCCTCGCCCTCGGGAAATGGCCAAGCTGACAGCACAAATTAAGACTCACAGGCCCAGTTTTACCGGAAAATGATAATAAAAAATTGGCCAGTTCTGCCAAACGCTTTAATTACTATACACTATAGGCCTACTAGCCTACATGTGGATTTTTTTATGAATTATGGGTGGCAGGAATGAAGCCAGCACCTTGTATCTTCTTTTTATTGAACATTTTCTCAAACTTTCAAACAGTTGTCATTTTAGCCATCATTTTCAATTAGCCGTCTTCTCCAAATTCCACAAAAAACGAAATATAGGCTAATCTCTGGACCCTCACACCCTCTCAAGAAACGAAAAATACAAAGTGATTTCAACTACATTTTGCCACTCAGTGCGCCTCAGTCACAAGGATATTTAGCAAAAGAAACATGATCTGATCAAAGAGCTAAGGCCTCCGGATCAAAGAGCTAAGAAATGATTAGATACTAGTGGTCCATCACCTGATGAAGCCAAGGGGGGTGAAGCCAAGCCAAGCGAAGCCGTTCTGACCCGAGGCCGTTTTGGTGATATGAAAGTGGGGCCATTTTGACCTGGGGCCGTTTTGACTGGATACCGGAGGCCTAGCCCTACAGCAGGATTCCCACTCACTGTCTCATAGTCTTCATGTATATAGGTAGGCCTACATGTACACCTTGTCCTTCAGGTATTGCATTGTAGACTTTATCATCTTTGTCACGATCAATGTTCTCAATCTCATCACACATCATCATGCTCTTGACTGATCACTGCTCTTCCATGAATACTGGTAACTCACGAAATCATTTCCTCTTCTTCCACTTTCAGCCAGTGAAGCAAAGATTAGTGGAAAAAGTTATAATGTAAGTATCAGGACAAATTCGTGCTTAGCCCAGCACTACAGATCTAAGGGCAATGACAATTGCTAAAGATGTCTGTCAACAGTTGCCAGTCAAAATGTGTTATTTCTTTCTTTGTAGGAAACCTGGGGTGTATGATATCAGTAACGGTCCTGAAGGCATTTCAAGGTGATTTATTTGAAGTTTTCATGCTGTGGTGATGAGAGTCCATTCTTCCCAGGACAGAAAGGAAAGATGCGTGTTTCACATTCCCAGGCCTGATAGATTAATGTAGGCTATTGGCCATATTGGGGAATGATGAGTTGGAATCCACTTCACCAAACTTGGAATTGAACCTGGAATCAGTCTCTTGCATTGTTGACATGTATTATAAAGACGGTGATGGTTTCTTACTGCCTAAGGTAGGTAGCTCTCTATTCCTACTCTCTTCTCCAGATTAAGGTTGTTCCCAGAGTTTTTTGCCCAGGACGAGGCTGATGAAATATTCCGAGAATTTGTCCCCCACTTCCAAAATACTGCAGACTGGCGAGTTAGTGTCGAGTGCCTGAGGAGGGGGGGTCCGGGATTAACTTGATAGCTGCATAAAGCCCTACGGCCTAGGTGAGGAGAGGCCTTGTATGTATATGCCTACTACTATAGCCTACCATTTAGCAGTAGCCTACAGTCAGAATGGCCCCTGGCTGGTCAAAATGGCTTCGGTCATAACGGCCTGGGCACCAAGTCAAAACGGCCTCGCCCTCGGGAAATGGCCAAGCTGACAGCACAAATTAAGACTCACAGGCCCAGTTTTACCGGAAAATGATAATAAAAAGTTGGCCAATTCTGCCAAACACTTTAATTACTATACACTATAGGTAAGGCCTACTAGCCAACATGTGGATTTTTTATGAATTAGGCTATGGGTGGCAGGAATGAAGCCAGCACCTTGTATCTTCTTTTTATTGAACATTTTCTCAAACTTTCAAACAGTTGTCATTTTAGCCATCATTTTCAATTAGCCGTCTTCTCCAAATTCCACAAAAAACGAAATATAGGCTAATCTCTGGACCCTCACACCCTCTCAAGAAACGAAAAATGCAAAGTGATTTCAACTACATTTTGCCACTCAGTGCGCCTCAGTCACAAGGATATTTAGCAAAAGAAACATGATCTGATCAAAGAGCTAAGGCCTCCGGATCAAAGAGCTAAGAAATGATTAGATACTAGGTCCATCACCTGATGAAGCCAAGGGGGGGTGAAGCCAAGCGAAGCGAAGCCGTTCTGACCCGAGGCCGTTTTGGTGATATGAAAGTGGGGCCATTTTGACCTGGGGCCGTTTTGACTGGAAACCGGAGGCCTAGCCCTACACAGGATTCCCACTCACTGGAGTGTGTCTACTGTCTCATAGTCTTCATGTATTTAGGTAGGCCTACATGTACACCTTGACCTTCAGGTATTGCATTGTAGACTTTATCATCTTTTTCACGATCAATGTTCTCAATCTCATCACACATCATCATGCTCTTGACTGATCACTGCTCTTCCATGAATACTGGTAACTCACGAAATCATTTCCTCTTCTTCCACTTTCAGCCAGTGAAGCAAAGATTAGTGGAAAAAGTTATAATGTAAGTATCAGGACAAATCCGTGCTTAGCCCAGCACTACAGATCTAAGGGCAATGACAATTGCTAAATATGTCTGTCAACAGTTGCCAGTCAAAATGTGTTATTTCTTTCTTTGTAGGAAACCTGGGGTGTATGATATCAGTAACGGTCCTGAAGGCATTTCAAGGTGATTTATTTGAAGTTTTCATGCTGTGGTGACGACAGTCCATTCCCAGGCCTGATAGATTAATGTAGGCTATTCATTGGCCATATAGGGGAATGATGAGTTGGAATCCACTTCACCAAACTTGGAATTGAACCTGGAATCAGTCTCTTGCATTGTTGACATGTATTATAAAGATGGTGATGGTTTCTTACTGCCTAAGGTAGCTCTCTATTCCTACTCTCTTCTCCAGATTAAGGTTGTTCCCAGAGTTTTTTGCCCAGGACGAGGCTGTTACATTCAGAATTGCCATGGAAACAACAAGTCAACCAAAAGTATGATAGTTCAGAACCTCGCCTCACAGTTTGGTACGGAGATCAAGCATACATCTACTCTGGAGTAAAACAAGTGGCTAATCCTGAGGTGAGATTTGGTTAGGCAGTGTACAGTGATTTATTCAGTGCCATGATTCCATCTGTGAGCTTTCTTGCCAACACAGTGAGATTTACGATATTGTAAAGTCAGCTCCATTCCCGAAAAGTTGAGATAAGTGATTTGTCATTTAGGAGAAGATTTATGGATGATATAACAAATGCCTTCCTTTTCAGTGGTATCCCTTGCTCAAGACCATTAAAGACCGTTTGGAAGAAGTGACTGGTTGTCAGTTCAATTCAATGTTAGGCAATCTCTATCGCGATGGAAAGGACAGTATATCGTGGCATGCTGACAATGAACCTATACTCGGACCATATCCAATCATTGCATCCTTATCATTTGGTGATTCTCGAAATTTTCAACTTAGGAGAAATCCATTTGAGGTAAGAATCGAGAATTTTCATGCTATTATATGTGTTTAGTCTGCACATCGACAAAAAGGTTGGTTTTTAAAAGGAGACCAGAGCAAAACCTGCTGGAATGTTCTGAGTCGTCCATTCTTCTGTTTAGGGTGAAGATTACGAAGAGTATATCAAGATACCGCTGATATCGGGGAGTCTTCTCATCATGGAGGGTGCAACACAGCATGACTGGCAGGTAAGCTTTTGTCATTTAATTACGTAAAGGGATGCATTTGTACTCTCAGTGTCAGCCAACCAAATCACAAGATGAGTACCCATAATTGTGGTCAATTAAGAATGAATTCTAATCTCAATTATATAGATCTATTTTTGCCGCCTTGTTTCTGTTTGATCATTAACTTAGAATACTGACAGTGGAGCGCAATGGAAATTTCTGTCGAATCAACACTCGCGTTGAATAACAATGGAAATTAAAATGTATCATTCCTGTTACAGCACAGATTACCCAAAGAGTACCATGATAGAGGTCCTAGAACCAACCTCACCTTTAGAGTTATCATTCCTGAATGACAACTGCAGAAATGGATGATTACTTTCACACAATGATAATCAAACTGCCACCAAGTGGACATGAATTTGATTTGAAAGCCATTGCTGACCTTCCAATGTGAAGGCAGTAGTGAAAATGTAGTGAGAAAATGCTTTTGAATTACTTGGATGTTTTAGGCCAATGGATCACTGTATATTTAAATCTGTACAGAATTTTACATAATGTCCTTTTCAGTTGCGATTCTTGTACCGGTACTAATCTGCTGAAGGATTCATCTAAAACTGAGCTTTTTACTGGTCCTCAGTTATTTTATCTAACTTATACAGACTTAAGAGCTCATAGAGTGTACAGTTCATGATGGCATTGTAACATAATACAATTTGTAGATAAAATAATGTAACTTATGCATAATCGCCTCCTGTTTGTGTTTAAAGTATGACTGGATTAACTTTCAACTACATGATCATGAATCATATCATCGAAGCCCTTCTATCTATGGCACGTCCAATTAACTCGCTCCACTCAATGGTAGTGTTTCTATGCTGATTCATGTGGGGAGGGGATGCAGTGACTTATATGCTGGGATGTATACACTTGTACAGTGACCCTCCATAGTGCAGGAACAAAATGAATGCACTGGAATTGCAGAAAATCCTATATTTATTGTGGAATAGTCAAAAATTCAGAATTACAATGTACTTGGTTCCCTACTCTTGTAGAATCATAGTGGTATTGTCAGTGTCACAGACTTTGAACATTATTCTTAATATGAAACTACGGTAAGATTATAGGAGAGAATCTTTCAGGGACATACACAAACATTGCATCTTAAGCTGGAGGCCAGATCAACTCACGGCCACCAATGNTTTACTACACACGCAATAAAATATACACAACACTTTCCTCGCCTCGTTTTCCTGTGCCAATGAAAAGATAGCACTTGTGCCAGTATGTCAGGTGATATCCTAGCTTTCAAGTTGCACTCTCAAATAAGTACATACAGTCCTGTAATACATATATTAAACAATGGTCAATATTGATTGTATCAAATGTTAATTCCATGACAAAAAGCACGTGTTTGTCCCCATGGCAAGTCAAGTGTCAATAGATTCAACATATTGCCATTATCTGCCAAGCTTATTAAATACATATTGATTGTATGAACAGTTGTCCAGATGTTCCATGTCGGGGTCCTGAGAATAAACTACAGCTACGTCAACTAAGCAACATCAACACAGCCACAAACACAGGTGTCACAGTGAATAACTGACACACAGTATCACGGACCTACATCTGAAAGTTCCTATTTGGAATACTAGTCGTAAAATATTGATCGCAGGCTTTTTCAGCTTTGGCCAAGAAAAATAATGGAGTTTATAATAAACTAGCAAAGTATCCGTCGAATGACGGGTCATGAAGTGCAGGGTGCTCCCATAGGCCGAGTTCGATTGGTGTACTCGAGGGCAGAGTGCGGGTTCCGTGAAAATTGAACGTGATTAACATGATATCACTTGTTCCACCATCTGCGTATGTCGAGTAGGAGTACCCGTTGGTACACTCTTGGAACCCGTTGGTACGAAGAGTGTCACAGCCTTCGGGCGGTAGTTTTCGCATTTACCCGTCACAAAAAATCGGCCTACTCCCTTATTATATAGATACGAAGTGGGTATAAAAAATCCATTCCCAAGTGAAAAGGCAAAAGTCATCAACTTGATCAATGAAATTATCCAGGAGGCCAAGACATCTGCCTGCCCCCGATGACGTGAAGATGAAGATGAGGGACAGACTGAGCACCATCAGGACCATCATTTATCACTGAAAGTAGCAAGCAGAGAAAAGAGTTGTAAAAGCCAAATGCAAAACCTACCAAGGAAGCAAAGTCAAAGATGTGACAAAAAAACACCCACCAATCGAAGGAGCTAGTCCATCGAATATGCACTCCCTATTGAGTCCATCTAATGAGAAAGAACACAAGACAAGACAAAATGATGAAATACTGTAGGCCCTTTATGTACTAACCTATTCTAAATCCATTTTTCGCACCCTTCTCTGCAGCAAGCTTCTTTGCAACATACAACAGGTGTCCTAAGACCTGAAAAGGTTGAAATGTGTCTTTTGAAATACAGTGTATGTTATTACTAACTATTTCAACAAGTATTTGATGACATAATCCACACTAAGACCACTTAGCCATTCATCTGTATACCCCAATATCAAGGCATTAGACTGAAAAACTTAGGATAGGAATATTCTGTGTTGTTTTCTCATCTTCTTGTAGGATTTGTGGTCTCTTATGTACTCATTGTACCTACATTTGTATCTTCTTGTTCAGCATGGCTAATCCCTGGTATGGGTTTAATTGGTATCACCAAAAAGTGAATGGGAGCTTGTGCATTGATATCTAAGAAGGCCAAACACTGGAAGCAAAATAAACAGAAGAAAAAAACTAACACCTGGATATAAAGTCTAAAGAGTAGCATTCACAACCTGAAAGAAAGTATGACTTAGAATATGTCCATTGTCTCAGAAATGAACTACAAAACAAGCCACTAGTTTTGAGAAAGCGAGGACACAGTGGCAGGCCATCAACTCACTGTCTCCCTTTTGTTCAGGAGACATTCTAATAGTCATACTTTACATAGACAGATAGTAAAGAAGCGCCACCTATATGTCACAAGGAAACTTCACATCAACAGCCTCCCCCACTATAGATATTTGACCAAACTTCTTAGAACAATCACTGAAGGAAGAAATTTTGGAAATTCTATTCACTGTGACACCAATCTCAGAAGCAAACATTGGAGCATCTTTGTTTTCTCTGTATCTTTCTGAATAGTAAACTTGGGTCTTTGTGAAGTTTCCTTGGGCATTTTTCAAAGAACTTGTCACCTATACTAAAACATAAGCAATTAATGAAGCCATAGCCACATCTGCACATTCAAATGTCCCCCTTACTGGTTCATCTTCAACAGTGGCCTCAACAAGGCTTGGAATAGGCTTCTTTGGGACAACCAAGAAATGTATTGGTGCAACTGGGTGTAACCCATAAAAAGATATAACCTGAAAAATGTTAATGACATATTGTGCTGTGCTGATTTTAGAGTATTTCACTCATAAATCCCTAAGGACAATAAATGACACATTCAGAAAGACTTAGGTATAATTGATTGATTGATAGATTGATTGATTGACTGATGTGCCATCAGGATCACAAGGCAAGAGAGTACTGCGCAAATACCATCCCACTAGGCCTACATGTATGTCCTTTGGACCCATGTAGCTCCATGGGAATCGTTTAGCAGAGCGTGAGATTTTTACCTTGTCATCCTCGTAGATTATATTAGCAGGGATTTCCCGATTGATAATCTTGGTGAAGACTGTCTCTACTGGCTTCCCCTCCTTTTTATACTTTTCCTGGGCTTCTTTGGCAGCTTTTACCTCATCATGGGGTGTGTCCCCACTGCAGGTACCGTCGCTCTTCATGCAGTGCTGCAAAACATAGGTAAGAATATCATAAACTGTGTCCCTTTGATAAAGGAAAGAAAAGGGCTAAATTAACATGTGACAGAAGTGCTTGTTCTTCCCCCAACCATCTCGGATATCATCTCTATTGCCAAGCATAGTTTTGATTTGAAGCCACCAAAAAAGGGACTAAGAAAAAAAATATAGCACCAACTCAACTGCAAAATAGCTATACCAGTACTTACATTGACACAAGATACCAAAGAAATTATAAAGAAAAGTATCAAAAACAACTGAAAAGGAAGATTGAACTATTTACGCTTCTGCTGCTCTTGTGTCAGACTTCGAAGTGGGGCGACGCACTGTCAAGGCCGCTCGGACCCTCGGTAGGATAGCCTATTTTATAGGCCTAGTGCCAACCTATGGCCTCAAGGATGAAGATGAATTCATAAAGTAGTGGTAATTCCTGAGAAAACAGTAGCCTACAAAAATAAAGGCTCCTCCACGAAGATACAAATGACAAGTGAGAAATTCTGATACACCCTTTATGTCAAACTGTACATTGTATCTCTGTAGGCTACTCCACGTCATCAGAGGTGTACGTAGAGTACCTGATAGCGAGGTTAGGCCAGTACATCTGCACTTAAAACCTCGGCCCCAAGCCACAGGTTCCACATTCTCCCAACCATTAATTTACCTGAGCCGTAAAGAAAGGAACTGCCTTGATTTTGTTCCTTCCTAGGTGCCAAAGCTGTGACGATCTGTAGGCAACACGAGCAGACAGTGACATAGCCATCCCATCCACTTATTTCATGGTGTTTTGTCTGCAATTTGAAATGCGATGATAATATCACTGTGTCGTGTTATTTGTGGGCGGCGAGAGCCCTCTCATGAATATTAATTAGGTTCGCCTCTGCCTTGTGGACGGTCGCGACACAGGGACCTGGAACAGTCCTCATTATAAACTGAAGGGGTCAGAGCCAGAACAACCTAGCCTATATTGTGCATTTTTTAAATTTTTCAGGAGAAGCTAAAAGCACTTTTTTGCACATAGATCGTTCTGGCTCTGAAAAAAATTATTTTTGATGAGATATACGCATTTTATGCTGATTTGCTAATGCTAATAGACAAATCCCAAATTCCAAGTTCTGCGCACTTCCGCCGAAATAGCAACAAGAACCTCGATCTGAAACCAGCTGACGTGACGCAATCCGTGATTCAGCAATGGTCAACTCTGACGTAACGTCGTCCAAGTCACTGTCGTGGGGTTCTCTGCGTCACGTCATTCAGTTTCAGACCGAGGTTCTTGTTGCTATTTCGGCGGAAGTGCGCAGAACTTGGAATTTGGGATTTGTCTATTAGCATTAGCAAATCAGCATAAAATGCGTATATCTCATCAAAAATAATTTTTTTCAGAGCCAGAACGATCTATGTGCAAAAAAGTGCTTTTAGCTTCTCCTGAAAAATTTAAAAAATGCACAATATAGGCTAGGTTGTTCTGGCTCTGACCCCTTCAGTTTATAATGAGGACTGTTCCAGGTCCCTGTGTCGCGACCGTCCACAAGGCAGAGGCGAACCTAATTAATATTCATGAGAGGGCTCTCGCCGCCCACAAATAACACGACACAGTGATATTATCATCGCATTTCAAATTGCAGACAAAACACCATGAAATAAGTGGATGAGATGGCTATGTCACTGTCTGCTCGTGTTGCCTACAGATCGTCACAGCTTTGGCACCTAGGAAGGAACAAAATCAAGGCAGTTCCTTTCTTTACGGCTCAGGTAAATTAATGGTTGGG
>NMRB01002216.1:54738-75591 GCA_002633025.1 Notospermus geniculatus | reverse complement strand
TAATATTTCACCCCTCTTTTCTCGAAGTCACTATTTCAGTTTGATGAACGTTTCACACATTTCTCACATCCATGCATGTCCTCGTCAGACGGTGTTAGAACTTGATCTTGTACTGTTCTTACATTTTGTCATTTTCACTGTTCACCCCTCAAAGGCTGGAATACATGCAAGCAGGGATTTTGCTCCCAACGTCCTTATTATCTTGCTCCCGCGTACAAAATATTCCAATGCCATGTGAATTCAGTTCATCTGATATAACAACCGCACTAAATTTGCCAAAGTGTTGATTTGACTGGCCTTGACCAGTGACCTTCAGAGTATGAAATGACCTTGACCCTTCCGTCCTTTTGTAGTATGCGTTAGCTGAGAAACATGCGAGACTATGGCTTGTGAGTACTGAATACACAATAAAATGATGTAGTGTGCATTTAACTTGGTGTTTATTTTGAATGAGATAAGCACTCCTTACTTTTGCTTTCATCTGTCTGAACGTAGCAGGGCACTGAGAGACTCTTAGCATGACCTTCATTCCCAAGCCCTCGGTCTAACTCATTCAATACCAAGCTTGCACCAATGCATCATACATTTTAGGTCTGTCACATTCATAAAGTAGATTGAATTGAAGTCTGCGTACATGTAAATTTTAGACATCTAGTGAAGAGCATCAGTCATGCAAAGTGTATGAATGCGTGTAAACTATTGAATTGCTTACTTCATGATGAGTCTTGCAATGTTTCAAGAACCTGGGAAATTAGGATTGGAAAAATTTGGATTTTATTGTCACTTATTGGCACAGCTTTCAGTTTGTAAATATTCGTTGCCGTGACTACTCAAAACAGTTCGTGTGAAAAATTCAGTGTGTTTAACGTCTTGTGTTGGTTCAGATATAACTCAGAGACGATCCTTTCTAAAATGTTCTTTTTATTTTGCTGTGAATAACGGAATGTCAGTGATGTGTTGAGATTTGTGTAACGATGCCTTGTGCCAATCGTTTGACTTACGTGCAGTACCGGTATACGTATTCGTCTCTCAAGCATTGCTGTCATGTCTCATGTTTTTACGTCAAATCCCAAATTGAAGCCTTGAACAAAGATTAAAATTGACATTTTGTGCACTGCCCTGAAACTGCCTGAGGCCAGTTGCTCAGTCAGCAATAAGTTACTGTATTTTGCAACCAGGCCCTGAGGAACAGGGAGTACCACTGATCCGCGAGGAAATGTAATGAGTGTAAAGTGAATCCAGTGCAAAGCATGGCACAGATCATGTAATGGATATTTTGAGGTAATTGAATAATGACACTGAAATCCATTTCATGCATCTGGGTGGAGAAGCAAACTATGATTCGTCTTCCATTGATGAGGGCACCAAACCTGTTCTCCCTCCCAACATCTTCCGCAGGAATACTATTCCAGACTTAGCCAGGTCATTTTCTCAGACTCTTTGATTGGTTGAATCTTCCTGTTCCCCTTGTTTTGTCCTCGGTGTATGATGGTGAGTTCTCAGTTCTGATGTGTTCTGTCCTCTTTTGAATACTGATCGAATAAGAATGACTGAGCAATCGAAACCTAATTAACCAACTTCTTCTACTTGATATGAAAGATAATGTATCATGACTTCATTGTTTACATTCAATGTTTGTAAACGTAGATGTTTACATTATGTTATTTTGGACTTTTGGGACATGCCAACCCACCAAATTGAACAGTTTCGGTATCAAAAGAATTTCTAGAGGGGCATACCATCAACAAATTACTCATACTAGACAAAGACTGGACACAAACAAACAAAATGTAAATAAACAATGATTCTCATGGCCCGCAAAACTACCCTTGATACATTATCTTGAAGTTCATTTGTCAAGCGGGACAGCAAGCTATTTGGGTTGTGTTCTTATATGGAATTGTCATTAGTGTTCATGCTGTTTTAGCATTTCATTTTGCATCTTATAACACTTGTGTCAGAGTGAACGCAAAATTTGGCTCTTGGCCCACCACATTATCGTAGATCCTGATAGTTTGTGAAACTGTTCATTGCCACATTTCACTGAAGTCATATCATTTTAGTATCTTTTAATGGGTACATCATTCTTTAGTGATAATCACTTCATTTATATCAAGCACATTGTTGTATTCTATCAAGTTGTAAAGCAAATCTTTATTGCAGTCAGAATGTTATGATGTGCACAGACCTACCGTACTGGTACTTCTATCAGCACATGTTTCAACGTCATTCAAGTATTTTCTAAATATAATCCTACACCTTCTTGAGGGCCAAGACTTGGATTATTTTTGACGGCATCTTGTGGAAAAGATCTGTGCCGTGATCTGAAAAAAATGACAAGATGTACCTAGTGTCTTTTAATCATGAATTATGCTGGTTCATTTGTATGCCGATACCAACTTTCAGATGTAGCTACATGTAGCTGATGTTCCACCCAACTTTGTGGCTGATGATAGCCTCTCTGATATACAGCTCAATCAGTGATTGGGTTACTTTGTGGAATGGCAGATATCTGTCACAACTTTCTTGACCATGTTTGACAGGTACTGCTAGAAGCATTGCCCTGCCATTGTCAGCCAACTGGATTTGACCCCTGGAATGCATAGTATTCAATCATATCAACATGTTTATATCTTGTCTTATCTCTTTAGAAATACATACAGGAGGCAAGAAACAAAAGCGTTCGCCAGCCCAAACTTTCAGATATGGCCCCATCTGCTATGTCACAGACGAACTGGAAGTTTGTTGAAACACTTCTGAAAGAATGCAAAGCGAAGGTAAGGACTTTTTTGTCTTGGTACATAGAACATTATTGTCCAACAAAAAGATGATTGATATTACTGGTATATTAGGTAGGTGAAGAACTCGATATCCATGCACTCAAAGTGTGAGTTTGTCGTGGTGTATTTATATGATGTGATGGGTAGAACATTAATCAACATTTCCTTGGATGCAGACTAAGCGTATGGTAGTTGAGAAGATGGGTCAGGAAGCGGTTGAACTGGGACATGACGAAGGCACCGTGACAGGCGTCGAGGAGAACACACTCATTGCAGTGGTCTTTGTGATCTCTTGGAGAGAATATGGAGCCATGGCCTCCAGACAAAACAGGTATGTTGACTGTTTTTCAGCAGGGCTGCCTGAAAATTCCTCAGAAATCCAATGTGGTACAGATGTTTATTTCAAACATCCCTTTTTTCCAGGGGAAATCTGCACTGTGGTCCCATCTCCTGAACTACCAGACTGTGGAGGAGTGTAAAGACACCAGTAAACCTATTGACCCTAACTTTCTCACACCAGGTAAAAAATACTAATCACTATCTTACTTTTCATTATTTGTTTGTCTCGACCACTGTAGAGTTTATGGTTATATCATAGGAAGAGTTGCTGTTTGTAAGAAGTGAGGAATCCTTAAAATACATGGATTTCACGTGATATTCTTCTTCATCAGGAGTGATCCTTGGAATTGTGCTAATGAACTGAGGGTTCTTGGCCAAACAGACATTCTGTGGCTGCGTCAAAGCAAAAATGGAAAGACATGCTAGAATAAATGTACATGTATAACAAGTCACTTGTAGGCCCATATACAGTACTCCACTAACCAACAAGATTCAGGGTCCTGCCTCTATCAATACCTACTGCGCGAATCAACCGACTTCGGTTTATTTTCATTCCTCATGATCATATTTTTACAAAAATTGTAACCGATCTGTAGGACAAGCCCGAAAAGTTATCATAGACATTGTTGCATTGGGCTGCCCAGTCAGGTGCCGAGTTGATGTATCACCAGTCAGAGATAAAAGGAAAATAGCCAAGGGTCAGTGATTCTCTGTCAACTCCATGGATTGGGCATACTGTCAGATAGTGTTGGACATTTGGCATTTCCTGTAGAAATACACCTTTGCTTTGATTCTGCTGTGACTGTCATTCAAACAACATTATTAGAGGGAAAGACAGATATAGTTATTTCAGTTTTGCATGTGTGCTAAGTCTAGTTCTATCAGGATATTCTTTTGGTTTAAAAATGCTTACATTTTAGATTGAGAAGTAATATAGTATACTTTGTCACATAATAGAATGTTCAGTTCATATGACAAATAGTATGACTCAAACAGAAAATGTATCCAAATTGGTGGAATGTAGTGGAATACTCCATTTAAGAACTATCAGTTACATATGAATGCCGTAGGATGGATGTCATAACAAAAAAGTGATCTGCTCTAGGCTCTTCTCAACTTATCTTTTGCACACTAGATTCTGAGGCTTTACACTCATCTCAAACTGCTGAGCTTTGCTATATTTTCTCCAGCAATCTCCGGGCCACCCCATAGCCCGATCAGGGGACCAGCAGGCCCAGTGATCATTCTAGATCGGGTGAAAACCCTCCTGCCTTGGGGCAATATGTACCGGTATTATCAGGACCTCATAAGTGAGATACTTATATTGCTATTGTCTGTGCATGTTCCTGCTGCTTTCAATTCAGCCAAATTTTCCTGGATGCCACTTCAAGAAAATACTCGTAAGAATTCCAGGGGTTGGTTGGGTAAAGTTAGATATGTCTCCTTGGTCAAACCTTGTAGTCAAGTTGGATGTTGCTCAAGCCAGAATGATGTTTTACTCCTTGGTGTTTCTGGAGAAATGTCCCTAGAACAGAATATGTTCCAGTTCTATATTGTCATGGGGACATTATTCGTGAAGCACCCTGTAGTGAGTGTACAGACAGAGGATATTTCAAAGATCTTCAGGAAAATTTGGGTGGATTACTGTATTATAATTGATGCATTAGACCATGCAATCTAACAGAGGGAGTGGGTACTTCAAAATCTATATTCAACATGCCTTGACTTAATAATCCACAGTCGATGATGAAAAAGAATAGGATATGAACATTATCTGTCAAATTTCTTGGGATGTGGTGGCTTTTATGGAAAATTGCATCTTGGAGAAAAAATAAACTAGCTTTGAATACCGGTAGTCAGGATAATCCAGTAAATTTGAGAGGAAATGCACATATCCTATCATTAACTAGAGATTAGTTATGCTGCTGCATTTGTCCAGATTATAACTTTGATTCAGAGTGATCATTTCAGTTTGCATACCATGTCAGCATGTTGCCTCCTGCCAAATATTCCATGTCATTCTTATATATTCCAATGTCGCACTTTGAAATCTAAGACTGAGAAAAAGGTAGAAGTCGAATAGTCTTCTTTGGAGCATCATCCACCAAATGAAGACTTGAATGTTTCCTCGAGATGTAACGTCAGCACCCTAATCATTTCAAGCAGAGTGAGACACTGCATGAAGATGCCTTCTGCTTTTACAGTGCCCTAGCGATAACTGTGCTTTCAAATTGACCAAGTTGTGCTGCTGAGCTTTTTCGACTCTCATTGGGCAAAATGTTGTTTCAGTTCATTTGGCCTTATTTCCTGGTTATATGCAATGAATGTTGTTCTTGGGAAAGTGTTCTGATTTGAAGAAGATTTGACGTATTTCTTCTGTAGAAAAATTTGTCACCCTGAAAAATTGATGACATGTATATGACTGAAATGATCATCTGATTGCATCTTGTCCTGAAATCTAACTCAAAACCTTCCATAACCTCCGTAGAATTAGATTATTGGTAACAAAAACTAATAAATCACCGAAGAATTAGTAGAAATTTCACTTGACATTATCTAAGCATGCTGTGAGATTGTGGGAACGCTGACGCCTGTCTTTGTGTGACATTTGGTCAGAGTCAAATGTCTCCATCTCATGTATGTCAAGGAAATCTCTGCAAAATTGTACATACCGGTATAACCTGAGTTGTATCACTTGGCAAATTGATTCAGTTGTTGCTTTTGATGAATTGGCAATCCACGTTTCTAAGAATGAAAGTAGCATACTCCATGGGTGAGTAACACGTCTGAGTGCTGATGATAGGCAGTGAACTAGCTGTCAAAGTGTAAAACTCATCATTAACATTCTGCTGGAGTACACTTCACACCTCAGACATGAAACATGTGAAACCCCAGAAAAGTACATGACTATACTACTGCATCTAGTGAATGTTTAGTGTTGGACAGAGTACCTTCAACTGTCCTGATGTCTCAGCTGTAAGCTATGGTCCCCCAACTCATTCAGTACCGAGCATTGCTTGATGGCAAATATTTCGTATGATATCCTCTAATGGATGACTAAAACGTTGTTCTTCATACACATCGAAACAATATCCCTCAAACACTCAGTTTCCAAAACATTCTGTTACTTTGATAGAGCTGCATTGGAAGTCGTCAGCTGTTGATGCTGGTACTGAATGACTTTAATCAGTCTGTAATGATGTGAAATATTTGCTGCAGATGCCACACCATGGTCTGGTACGTCTGGTACGTGTGAAACTCTCAGCACGGTGTCTTGTCGTGATTGGCTTTCAATGGTGACGGGCAGTCGGGGAAGATTTCAGGTTCTGGTGGTCAGTTAGAGTTAAAAGCAACATCAGAACCCTGGGTTAGGTCACCAGGTGGCGGAATTTGGAGGGAATCAATTCCTAAATCTTGGTCGTTTGGGTGTAACATGTCAGCGTCACATGCAGAATTTTAGGGGGTTGAAAAATGAAAGTTGCCTTCCTTGGTAGAAAGTGTGGATGAGAAACTTGGACATCACACTTCATGACCACGGGAGGGTTGCCGTATTAAAGGTAGATCTGTGGTAGTGGTAAGAAGTTTTAACAGGCAAAACGTTTGGTAGATAGTTTCAACCACTCTACAGAATCAAGTGCGAAAAAAGGCTGTCTGTTTGCATGTATTTGCAAGACGTGAAAGTTGTGTGTCACACTCTTTGACATGAGATACGTGTGGAACGATAGTTGTCTCTCACACAGTGAGTTTCATATTGTAATATCTGTGATCAGGTTCCAGCTTTGGACAATGATGATACGTAGTTTGTCGATGTGTTAGTTCAACATGATAGTTCTGTAGTGTTTGCTGCACTTGGACAAGTCGTGCATATTTTTTCAGCAGCTGTACTGTGACGTATGTGTGAATGAGCTGTGGTATGTCCCATGTACATTCATAGACAAATACAACATAAGCAGTGTTGCAAGTTGTACTTGCTTAGCAAAGAAGGGCTGCATAGTAGCTCTGACTTACAGCCAGCGATCAGAGAATTGTTCCTATGATTCCTACACTGATGTGTTTAGCAGTGGCATCACTTGATGATTTTGTCGTGTGAGTAAAATCTTCAGGCACGTTGGATACTTTGCTGAGAATTCGACATTGCCATCTGTATCACATTAATAAATCATCTCCATCAGTGAGAGGTTCCTTAAGCTTTTTTTGGTTCTTTTGATTTTGAATAGGGGTTCAATCTTTAGTAGGTAGATGTCAAACACTTGACAATTCATGTGTGATTACTAAAGTGTCCAGCTTAGAACACAGAAGAATATTTTGCGATACCTCTTTTAACATAGAATCCCATGCAGGATTCTCATATGAATTTTACATCTCATATCAATTATCATAGGCTGCCTTGGCTTGAGTCCATGTCATGATATGAGAGGATTTCCTGACTAGTGCCCCTGAATCACCCGACTGCCTGTCATCCATCATTGAAAGGAAAGGCATCTCATGATTGTACTGTATATAATTCATACATCTTTAATAATGTTCTTGTCTTCCCTTGAATCAGATTTCATTGAAATTCCATTCAAATTTTGCAACCTTAAGCAAAATGCAATGCAGCAAGAAATTCTGTGCAAAATCTGCTAAAACATTGATTCCAATTATGCCAATCACTAATCAGATGCAGCATTGCGACAAGATGCACTTTACCCACTTAACTTTTTTCTCTAAAATTGCGTAAAGGAAATGGTTCCATTAAGGATAATTTCTTGATTTGAAGTCATGTTTACGCAACGATGGATGACTCGAGGTGGTAACACTGAATAAAGCGTGTCTTTTTTCTTGAAATGCTCACTGATTTTGATTCCAAAAGATGATCTGCATGTTTTGTAATGCATTTGCTATGTCAGCAGGAATTCTGGTTCAAATGTGGGGCATGGGCAGGTGCTCCCATTTGCATTTCATTCAAAGATTGTTCCGTCATTTACAGAACTTCACTGTTCCTAGAAAGTGGGCCATTCAAGCTGTACCGGTATTAGAGAGGTTTTGCCAGTGGTCTTGCATAGTTTGTCATTGTGTTGCCAGGTGGCATCCTTGCTGTCATAAATCTTCATTCGATTGGTGAGTATTCTGGACAACGGGTCAGACCTTCCCCTTATCTGGGATGGATTGCACGGAGAAGTGAACCATGGCAGGACAATGACAAACTCGTGCAATTCACATTTTGAGGCACCTCGTAAGCCCGCTGGAGGGGAGACAGGGTGGGCAATAGGCCTAACTCCTCCTCTTGTGCGATATTACAACTTAATCTCCTGTTAGCTAATAATTGATATTATCTTCTCTTCCTCCCTTGTCATGCAGCACTCGTTTGGTGTGTCCTGCGCAAACGTTTCCAGTGTAGGTCTAGGTCTCATTCTCTGCCACGTGCTCGAGCTCGGGCTACCAACATGCATGCACCGCTTCATCGCTTGCAACAACAAGCTTTGCCTGGTAATTTTTAAAATTTGGTTGCTCCAATATCTTGACCCATTTCTATGTATTGTCGTATCAATTCTGTGTATCATTGTACTCATTTGTGTATTTGATCATTCATTTCAGTGTGTGAAGTGAAGTTGGTATTGAATCAAATCTGGATTGAAAATTACATAAGCTGGCAAATACCGTAATTTGTACGGTAGCCTACCCAGTACTCCTGGATGACCTAAACTTGAATTTGGATTCAAGCCTTGACGATCCCCATTTCATTCTGCTAATCTTCTGTTGTTTACTGCTCTTGGGTGTAGGAGAGCTCTATTGTAGGCCTGGATTCAAGTTGAACAGTTCATCCGATGGTGTGATGGACCAACCCTTGCCCCTGAGAATCTGCTAATTTCTCGTCTGTTATATAGATTAATATCAATACCAACATTCCACATACTTTGTTTCAGAGTTGTACGTACAGAGTAGGAGGTTTGCACGTGAGTTAGTTTCCTGAGATGGTGTCTCCATGAGGATGCTTTAAACACGAACCCTGATTTCTCACAGCCATGCACACTGTTCTCAAACAGCTGCCATTTCTGTACAAATCAGTGTTGTAACTTGGTATTGGCAATCTGTTGCCACCCCCATATTACCGGTAGTTCTCCACGCCACAAAGGCGTCGGGCATGGGGCCACAAAAGTTGCAGTCTCCACGCTCGAAACACTGCTGGTAGCCCTCCACTTCCCATTTGAGGCCCAAATTCATCAATCGACTTCTTCATTAGCTCACCTGTGGTGAGCTTATACGATGGCCGAGCGTCCGTCGTCGTCCGTCGTTGTCCGTTAGCAGGGCACGTTTCGTAACCGCTGGAGCTATTGATCTGAAACTTGGTACATATATACCCCTAGGTCAGATGACCCACGACACCAAGTTTCAGTCCGATTCGACTCTCAGTTTGGCCACCAGGTGGCGGAAACCAAAAACACAAAAAGTACAATAACTCCTGAACTAATGACTAGATCATCTTCAAATTTTTATCATAGGTGTAGCTAATAAGGATACATAACATATATAACGGGTTTTTGATTTGACCTACTTTTCAAGGTCACAGAGGTCAAAGTTCGACAAAAGTGACGAACCTGCCACAGTTTGTCATTATTTCACCGAGCAACTTCATATCTTGCATAAACATGCATTGGAGGGATACCTTAAAAAATACCAAGTTTTGGCCCGATTCGACATCCAATATGGCCGCCAGGTGGCGTAACCTGAAAATCAAGTAAGTGCTATTACTCAGGAACGGCCTGACGCAGAGTGCTCAAATTTGATATTTACCTCCATGTAGATATGACCTTTACATGCATGTCAAATTTCGGCCTGATTTGACTTCAAACATGGCCACCAGGTGGCGAAACCTAAAAATCATCAAAGTGCTGTAACTCAGGAACGCCTTAACCCAAAGCGCTCCAATTTGCTATGTGGCCCCCTGCAGATGACCTTTATGTTGGCGTAACCCAAAAATCATCAAAGTGCTGTAACTCAGGAACGCCTTAACCCAAAGCGCTCCAATTTGCTATGTGGCCCCCTGCAGATGACCCTTATGTCCATGTGAAGTTTCGGCCCGATCGGATATCCAATATGGCCGCCAGGTGGCGTAACCCGAAAATCATCAAAGTGCTGTAACTCAGGAATGCCTTAACCCAAAGTGCGCCAATGTGCTATGTGGCCCCCTGCAGATGACCTTTATGTCCATGATTCACTTCCTTGACTTGGCCACCAGGTGGCTAAAACCACAAACACAAAAAGTGCAATAACTCCTGAACTAATGACTGGGTCATCTCCAAATTGTTATCATAGGTGTATCTAATGAGGATAATTATAGAGATAGCCGTGTTGATCGTTGAATGAATGATAAGAAATGAGATGGGTAACACCGTCTTTTGAATCAACTTGGTTGTATTGAGACCTGATGAAGGCCCGATAGGGTCGAAAGCTTGTCTCAATACAACCAAGTTGATTCAAAAGACGGTGTTACCTATCTCATTTCTTATCTAATGAGGATACATGACATATGTAACGGGTTTGTGATTTGACCTACTTTTCAAGGTCACAGAGGTCAAAGTTCAAAATTTTGTCTTTAGGTGACACGTTTCATGGCTATTTGACCTAATATATTCTAACTTTGTGTGATCAGGTGTCTGGGTACCCTCTGTACCTGGAACTCAAGGCTTNCAGGAACGCCTTAACCCAAAGCGCTCCAATTTGCTATGTGGCCCCCTGCAGATGACCTTTATGTCCATGTGAAGTTTCGGCCCGATCGGACATCCAATATGGCCGCAAGGTGGCGTAACCCGAAAATCATCAAAGTGCTGTAACTCAGGAATGCCTTAACCCAAAGCGCCAATGTGCTATGTGGCCCCCTGCAGATGACCTTTATGTCCATGATTCACTTCTTGACTTGGCCACCAGGTGGCTAAAACCACAAACACAAAAAGTGCAATACCTCCTGAACTAATGACTGGGTCATCTCCAAATTGTTATCATAGGTGTATCTAATGAGGATACATGACATATGTAACGGGTTTGTGATTTGACCTACTTTTCAAGGTCACAGAGGTCAAAGTTCAAAATTTTGTCTTTAGGTGACACGTTTCATGGCTATTTGACCTAATATATTCTAACTTGGTGTGATCAGGTGTCTGGGTACCCTCTGTACCTGGAACTCAAGGCTTGCTCGGGAACATTTCGATTGAACATATTGTCGACATTTGTTCTTCTGGTACACTCACCCAGGTGAGCACATGGTCCATGGACCATTTCATTAAATACAGTAGAACCTCTCCAATAAGGACACCTTTGGAACTGACAGATATTGTCCTTAAAGAGAGGTGTCCTGATTACAGAGGTCAAAATGAACAGAGATGACCATTTAGGACTGAACATTGGTGTCCTTTTTGAGGTGTCTTCCTGCCAGGAGTCTGCAAAGGGAGAGGTTCCTGACTGTACTGAATCAAAAAGCTGAGCACCAAAAGTGGCGTAGGGAGGTTCACATCAGCCACGAAATAGGAATCACGAAACGATTTCGGACGTTGATGATGTTACATCATGATGCCATTTCTTCATCTAAATCCGTGGTAGTCTGACCTTCCTTCCGCCTTGTGGACAATGTTACAACCTCTCTTTAACACCACGTCATTACCTACGAAGATTTATGGCCATCCTCGTCAAGATGCAACGAATTTGCACAACGTCACAAAAGAGACGCAACTTCATTGTCAAAGTAATCATGTCATAGTCGAAGCATATTCGTATTTCGTAATTCGCAGACATTGCGGAACCTCCCTAAAGACAACATTTGGCGAAGTAATGTATTTGTATAGCAGGAGGAAACCAGCGAAAACCTGTGCTCTCAAAGTGCGTCGCCCTCCTGAACACATGAAGTTCCATAGTGCCTCCAACTATGGATCACACCCGGTGCCCCAGCAGTGACTGGCAGCCATGTTTCCACTGTGCCACTCTGGCATCCCAAGTGGATGGTCGACTCTTCCTAATTAAAGGTCACNAGATCAACCCATAATGAAACATAGATAAAAAAGTTCAGGGAATTTTCAGGTGTTTCTTTCTCATTTGTTGACCAAGCAGAAAATCAATAACCAAGCAGAGAAGATCATTCTCCTTGGTCAGGAAATGGTACAATGTAATTTCTGCCTCTGATCCAACCTTTTTTGCTGTCAGTTGGATCTTATTTCTATCCGTGCCATTGATGGATAGCATGAGATTGTATTGGAATTGATTACTCATTAACTCCACCAGAAGAATGTAAACAAAAAACCCACCGATTCCACAAGAGTCAGTTGAATATTGCTTATAGATGAAGATTAATGATCGCTGGCTCTGCTATGAAGATGACGACTCTACCTCACTGCCACCAGATGTCACTTGATAATGAACACGCTACAATAAGATGATGAATTGGTGAGATCAGAGCCACAACAATAAGCATTTGGTGCATAAATTTGATTGCCCCGGCTTTGCTGTGATTATGCGATGAAGGTTACAAGGTGTGTTTTCGGATGATACGATGGCATCAAAGATTAGGAAATGTTGTTGAAGATGATGACATGATAATGACCCAAAGTGTGCTGCATGAAATACTCTAGTTTCGTGTTTTTAACACACCTTCATTACAAGGTGGTGAGACCGCCTCCATCGTAATACGCATTGAGTATGACAATAGGCCTCTTGGAGTAAAAGGCCAAGGCGGAGATAGGGTGGGGGAGGATTGAATTTAGTTGACCGCATGTTGTAACTGATCAGACTATGAATGACTTGTGGTTTGGTATTTATCCTTGCGGCGTTCGGCCGTCAGTAGGATTTGAATGAAATTGACCACGTAGACTAGATAGCCCGAAAAGGCCTAGACGTCTCGAGCGGTGCAGACACCGTGCGGCCCAGCGATTGGTCATCCATGGTGAATGAACTGAAAGACACTTTGTGTACCTATTGCGGGGGCGGCTCGTTCAGTGCCCGCCTTGCATATCTGAACGGTGTGTTAAAAACACGAAACCAGAGTATGTCATAAAGGCATCAAGAGCGTCCCCTCGTCTCATTCACTTTGCTGCCCACTGATGGGCTAAACACGCAGTGTCCTTCCTCCTTTTGGTGGTCAGCCAGCCCATCAACTATCAGGGGCGGATCCAGGTTTTGACAAGGGGGCTGAAAGTGCTGCCCTCAGAAAATGTTGGCAAGTAGACTCCGTTAGGTGGGATTTCCTAGTATTTGGGGATATGATTTCACAGGCACTGGAAAATGACATTTTTGATTAGGGCGCGGCATTTGTAGTGTGCTGTGGAAAATATATTTGAAAAATTCTGGCCTACAAAAAATAGGGGGCACCCCCTGGATTCACGCCTGATTATATTTCCAAACTAGTCCTTAAAGGAGCTCGACGTCCAAGTTGTAAACAAACTGGTTTGTTTTCAAACAGTGGCCAGCAAACTAGTTTTATTCCTTCGTGAAGGTGGCAGCACCAGTGATCGTTAGACTGGTGCCCGGTCCAATGCAACTACTCACGATATTCACGTCAGTACATATCACCGACAATAGGTGGCAGCACCGCAGGCGTCGCGTGGATAAAGAACCAGTGAGTGAGTGTTTACAACTTGGACGTCGAGCTCCTTTAAGTATGTTATTATTGATTGCACAATTAACTTTAAAGTTTCATGTGTTCGAAGACTGTGATGATAAACTGTCCCCACCCATTGCACAAAATTTTCTTGGCCTTGAAACTTCCACAAACATCTGTTTCACACAAAAAATTACACTCATCAATTGAAGTACAAAAAAGAAACACTATTCTGCTGTCTACACCCAGTACCAGTTCAGGGTCAGGTTTNAGATGAACTCTCAGAATGAGACAAATAATCTACTCAAAACCGGTACTAGACGATATAAGTCTCAGTTCGAAACAATTATTTTTTTCTGTGTGGACGTCATATCCATGACGTAATGTATTTCAGGAAATGGCTGGCACAACAAATATCGCCTGCTGCAAGAGCGTCTTTTAGCGTATGACGTTAGACCGACAGAGGTACGGTGCATATTAAACTTTGAAATTTATCATTCGCTTCCACTTCGTTGATACGAATTGGAAATTTAAAAATTCAAGATGCGCCATAACTCTTTCGATCTTACATGACATGCTAAAAGACGCACTGGCAGGAGGGGCAGTTGTGGTACCAACCATTTCCTGAAATACATTACGTCATGGATATGACGTCCAATTTCGTATTTCGTACTTTGTTTTTCGTCAGATTTGCGAAAACTCCCTATTATCAGTTAAGAATCCGTACGTAACACTCCAGGAGGAGCTATTCCAGCTATTCAAGATTCCAGGCCTGGTATTCATAAACTTAGCGGTGCACTTCTGGTTTAAGGGGTCTTAAGTTAAGAAGTTTTATGAATACGGGGCATGCACTTTAGGTCGGGCAATTCTTTAATCAGGATTGGGCAATTCTAACCCGGACTCTCTAGCTTGTACCGAGGATTGTCGTGGACAATTCGAACTACATTAGGGAGGTTTCGCAAGCGCCCGCTTAGGCCCTACGACGACGTTTATCTATTGTGTGGGCATAACCAAACAATAGTTAAACGTCGTCGTATGGCCTAACCGGGCGCTTGCGAAACCTCCCTAATGTATTTATTTGCACAGCTAGCTGCTGATCATCCCGTTTTGTAGCCTTCAGGTGGTGGGACAAACATAGGAAGTGCTCTTACGATGATAAGAAAAGTTGCACCACGCTGCAACGCAGAACAGTCGGTGTTTCTGTTGTCAGACGGTAGAGACAATATCAACCGGAGGATAGACGCCCATATACAGGGTGTGCGGTTAAGAGGTAAGTTGTGGACGATTGTTTTCTTTGTGGCCATATTCATGAAGCCTTCGCAACTGCGTGCATCAAATCTATTGTATAATGCACTCAGAGAACAATAGAGCATATGCAGCCAAACAACACGACTTGCATGCACGCAAAGTTGCGAAGGCTTCGTGAATATGGCCCCTGGTTTGTAGAGAAAACAATAGCCCAGGATATTTATCGAAAATAAGGGGGGACCTAGAACAAATTGCAACAGAATTTCTTTTTGCTTTACATGTATATGGTTCAGTATACCCCTCCAAAGATCACATAAAAAGTCCCTTCAAATCCTACCCCCCCCCCGAAGTGCCCGTAATTGGTATTTATTTGAGATCCTACATTAACTCCTACTATATTAACTCCTATTACAACGTTGTTATAGACTTCTATTACAAATTCAAGTGTGCATATACATGTAGTGCTAACTTTTTCCTCGTCCGTTTTAGACCCTATAAATGTATTACCAATATATAGAAATATGGCACCTCTGAGTCAGATAGGCTTGATTTGAACATTATATGTTGTCGCTGTGTTGTAGAAATGACATACTACGTCATATTTTGCCCAAAATCAACAAATTTGCCGTTTCTACAACAAATACGAGTTTAAGGATGTTCTAATCATGCCTATCTGACTAAGAGGTGCCATATTTCTATCTATTGGTAATACATTTATAGGGTCTAAAACGGACGAGGAAAAAGTTAGTAGTACATGCACACTTAAATTTGTAATAGAAGTCCATAAACTTGATAAACATTGTAATTGGAGTTAAAGCGATGCGTCAGCCAAAACATTTGAATGCAAAAGGGAAGAATCTTTGTTTACAAACACTCATTTCCTGCATTCTGATTGGCTGTGAGGGCAATGTTTACAAACATCATCCTTCTGTTTACAAAACGACTGTCGATTCGCTTTAATGTAGGATTTCAAATAAATACCAATTACGGGCACTTCGGGGTGTCGGATTTGAATGGACTTTTTATGTGATGTTTGGAGGGGTATACTAAACCATATAAAGCAAAAAGAAATCTGTTACAATTGGTTCTAGGTCAAATCATATTTTTCATGGACTACAGCAGATCTGCCATTACAGCTTCCGAAATGCCAGGCCCCAAAGGTCGCAAAACTGCATGTGCACATCGTGTGTAGGCCCCTAATCTTCGTACCATCGATTTCTGTCAAATTTAGTTTCAAAAGCGACCAATTCAAGATGGCCGCTGCTAGAGCGAAATTGATCATTATGCTCAAGCACTACATAGACTTCTGGAATGTAGATTTCTGTTCCAGAATGGCCTGGCATATTCACTCAAGGCGGGGGGCTACCTAGCTGAGCTCATTCCCTAGAGGCAATCCACGGAACTTTCCTTTGTGCGCTGGTCAAACGACCAGTCATTCACATTCAGATTAAATCCGATCACCCCGCTCTTTTCGAAAACCGATTGCAACAATTTTTGGACTTCAGTGGTCGGTCAGTCGAAGATAGGCCCATTGATCAGGTTTGCAACGGGGCAATCCAGAATATAGTTCAACCTCTCGATAATTAGTTTTTACAGTTCATTTTGTGTATATTGGTATAGCTTTCCCTTATTTTCTCATACCTGATGAAGTCACAGTAAGTGACGAAAGCTTGTATCGGGTCTTCGGACCAAAATACACTCAGTTCATCATGAAAAAGGTGTCATCTCTATTTACTTTAATTTTTCTCGATAATTAGGTTATACTAATTATATATGTTTATTTCGTATAAGAATGCATGTGATGCATCACAGATACAACATAAGTGCAATACGTGCAGTGCAAAAAAACTCTGCTCAAAAGAACTTAGATAACATATTCATATTCTACATGTACTTAAACCTGACTTCAAAGTCCGACTTTCCGACGCCCGGTTACTGCGTGCAAAGCACAAAAAGCAAATCACTTAACTCATCACGGGTTAAAAAATCCCAACCCTGATCCCTCATTACCAACAGTTCTCTAATATGAGCTCCCCTTCTGATGAGAGGTTCCTCATCCACATTCTCGTTATTAGTACCTGGTAAGTTATTAACACCACTGATACAAAGACGATCCCTCTGTATACCATATTTAAACGAAATGACACTAATGCTATTACTTAAAGGTGACGTAGTGCCACGCATGACCATACGACTACAGATGTTTAGATAGATGTTTTGACTTTTCACAACCGACTGGAAAAACTTTACCACACGCCTTTCTACCACTGTCATAATATCTAGGCCATCTATGATAAACTTAATGAGATTATTATGAGTTCTCGGTGATATACCAAGCACAAGCCTCACGCACCTCCTCCAAGCTATGGAGAGGGCGTCCTTGTACTGAGAAGACAAGTCCCACACCTGGCTGCCGTACAACGCAAGACAATAGCTTCTGAACAAGCGGTATTTGACTACCGCACTCGCATGCCGAAATTGTGCCAGAAGAATGTTAGTTCTTTTGTACAGGACAATGATTGCATTTCGAAATTTATCCCTCTGTGAAGTAGGCCGAAAGGGTATTCCCAGATGATGCTCTAAAACAGTAGGTCGCATTACAATACCATTGAAATCTATAAAAAACCCATCTAAGTCGTGTAGACCGAAAATCAGGAGTTTACTCTTAGTTTCATTGGACTTTTAAGTTCAATATTAAATATTAAAATATTATACTTATAAAAATATTAAAGTATAATATTAAAATATTATACTTCACAGAGAATGACTTTGCAATTTTCAACATTAATTCCTGTTCAGTGAGTTTCATTGTTTATCAGTTCTTTGGGAAGTTTGACCTTGACCTTGATCTATGATCATCAGGGTCATTGCATAATCGAAATTGTCATCCTAAATAACCTAAATATGGGTGTTATCAAACATCTACTGCTACCACAGACAGAGACATTTCAAATTATCAAGTTTGACCTTGACCTGATCATCAAGGTCGTTGTATAATCGAAATGGGCATCCTCAAACCTAAGTATGGGTGATATCATTTCCCTACCCCAACCAAGGGTAGAGATATTTCAAATTATCAAGTTTGAAAATATCCAAATCTCATGGTATCTCAATCACCCGGACACATGAGGCTGAGAATTTTAACACAGTCCTGTCCTTGGATTAGCAGGCATGAATTAAAGACTTGTTTCATTTTGATCAGTTGACAATGTGGCAAGTTATCTCAAAATATCAAATTTTGTGATATCGAACGTCGATATCACCATGACCCCAACATCTCAGGTCAAAAGTAATCAGCTCATTTGATTCCTAGGGTATAAAAACCTAAGGATACAACTTGTTTCTATTGCTCTAGGTGTTAACTGGTTATTGGAGCCGATTTGCGCCATCAGATAAAAGTGTGATGGACAAAATATCAAGTCTGATACGATGATTACATCAATGATGGAGGCATCTGAGGTTGAAAATGATTAGATCACTTTTTCTGCCTATAAGTGACACTCCTCTGTTTGATAACTGATTTTTGAGTTTCTGAACAGTCCACTTTCCATACTCTGCCGTGTTGCAAACAGTGAAGAGCCACCTGGAGGTGTTGTTTTCCCTGGATGGCCCCATTGACCACAGATGAACATGAGGTCTTATCAGCGAGTCCGCGACACCCGTAAGCCGTCCCCATTCAGTTACGCGCCGACCCTAAATCTTCTGTGTCCACTGCGGGTATTGTTCAGCTCTGTCGCTGGTACTTTGGTCACAAATGTCCGCACAGTTTTTAGTCAAAGAGCGGGTATAGTGCAAATCTACATAACAAAGAAGTAACTGCCGAGCGATATGGGAATTGTCAAATTTTCCGTACAAGTTTTCTCTTTTTTGGACGCATACTTGTATATTTGAAAAATGTCTTTTGGATGTTATTGCCATATTTGCATTGATTCCAGTGAAGTGAAAGAGAGGTGCTAGGTATAGATTTAGGCCTATACGGTGTGTAGATGTGGGTGGTACGGGAAGATGAAGATGAAGCAGGTAGAAGGTTGATGCATTGAAGCTGCGAAAGTTTGTGAAGATTTGCACGAAATAATGTGTTGCAGGAAGCAAATCGCATCTACAGAAAACAAGTGCCAAATTCTGAAATATGGATGAAAAAGAGAAACATGAATTATTAGACTGCTATAGTTGTACCTGTCTTGAGGTTTGTGACGTGCATTCTGCAGATCGCCTGCGAGCAGCCCATCTGCAGAATGCACTTTTAGGCCTAGAGGCCTAGGCCTATAACATGCCTCGCGCCTATCGACATGACCGACGGGTAGGGTAGGATAGGGCTACACATGTATACCATACAATGCCATACATCGCCCATTCATGTATTGTTATTATTGTTAGCTCAGCTGACCAAAGGTCAGCGGAGCTAGTCATATGTATACTGAGTGGCGTCCGGATGTGTGTGTGTGTGTGTGTCTGTCTGTGTAGCGTCCGTTAAACTGGCACGTTTCGCAACCGCAAGGCCGAGGTCATGAAAGTTGGTGGAGGGGTAGGCCCTAGGAATAACTCGAAACAGGACCAAACATTTTTGCGATCTGACCTACATTCTGCTCTCCAGGGTCATTTTCCGTAAAATGGAAACCCCAATAACTCGGTCCAGAGGCAATATATCAAACTGAAATTGATAGGCTATGAAGCTTAATTTTTGGTACACCAAGTGCAATGGAAATTAATTCCAAATTTCTTCTCCAGGGGGCGCTAGGTGACAAAATAGAAAACAGCACTATTTAAATTTCCCGCGCCAGTTACTTTGACATGTTGGATGCTCTTTTGTTCACACAAAGTGAATCGAGATGAAATATACCTATGATCATCGCATAAAATCCCAATGATCATAGACAATCGCCTTATGAAATCATACGTGAGTGATATTTTAGGGTACTATCAAACAATAACTGAAATTATTTTTCATCAAAACGACATGAGTGGGTTCAAAATATGACGATATATATTGGAAAAAAAATCACAATGATCGAACCGACAACAGCAATCTCGGCTTCATGCACGTCATTCCAAGTCTTCGACTCGGGCTGCTTTCATAGTGTGCTGCCTTAGAATTGTTAAAATTTGACATATTTAGATTATTTGATACATATTTAGTCTGATTGGGACCATTAACGACGAAGGGATATAATAATTATTTTGGTGCTATCAGCCGAATGAGGCCTATCGTCGGCCCCCCTCGCTTTTCACTGCTCGATCTCTAATCGGCTTCTCATTCGTCATTTCGAGTCACCGACTCTGGCTGTTTTTGTTGCGTGTGACAGTAAAAATTCCTTATATTTTACACATTTCGATAGCATGACATGTCTTTAGTTTGATTGGGACCATCAACGACGAAGGGACAGGGGACTCGTGGTTTCATCAGGTGAAGTTCAGGACACATCGCTCTCCACAAAGCGACACGGCGACCGTCATTATGGATTTTGTCTTATTTGTTGTCATTTGATAAACCGAGAAGAAACGAATTCTGTCCCGGCCGCGGCTTATCCTTCCTCCAGGAAGTTCATGTTGAACTGTCGGAGACGGTCAAAACACCGTGTTGTATTGAATGGCAAGCTACTATTGAATGGTCATCCTGAAGAAATCAGGTCCTCTTAGCTTACCTCCCTAACTCGCACGCACGAGGCCCTGAACAAACCGGCCACGTTCTGTGGAGTAGAATGGCCATGACGTCTAGATAGCTTACTCCCGATACTGATTCCTCACTGTGGCCATATGAAACTTACAAATTCTCAAAGGCCAGCAAGACTTGTCTAATTTATTCTTTATTGCTACTTTCTAAGCGTTGGCAATCATAAGCCGCGTTCACACTAGAGCCTTATAACGTTCGGGAAACAGTTTTAGCTTTTATAACGATTCAGCTGTTCAGACACAAGAGTTCTT
>NMRB01002216.1:38474-52832 GCA_002633025.1 Notospermus geniculatus | reverse complement strand
CCAACTTTTCTGGTCCGAGTCATGATTTGCACCTGAAGTGTTGAGGCTTTGTTTGGCAGGCGTAATCGTCATTTTACTGTAAGGAAGACATGACACACTGGGTAGGCTAATAGTGAACGGTATGGTATGCTGTAGCTGATGAAACAAATTGGTGCCATAGCAACACATTGGGAGATGCTTATAATTACGACTGAAGTCATGTTTTTACAAGGTAATAAGTATACTTGAATACAGTGTGGCACAAAAGGGTGAATAAACTTTTTTGTGGGACGTATTTAATGGGAAATGAGAGGAAATAACTGAGGTGGTTCAATTTTTTACATCGCTGTATATCTTCAGCTAAGTGCACCTTGTAACCTGACACAGCAGGACGGCTGTCGATCATGTCGATGCGACATTGCACCTTCGCTATTGCGGAAATAGTCATGATGGTTTCGCCAATTAAGTCATGTTCAGGTCCCACAAACACACAGGGCCTACTGCTAGTGCAGATTGAGTGAATTCTAGGTATCTCGTATATGCAAATTAGGCAATTTTGGAAAAAAATTCTAGCTTTTCGAAACTGGACTACAGTTCGGTGTACCACGTTCGGCGTTTTCAAACTGCCGGAACACCACCTGATCTCTGAAATCTTTTTCATTCAACCTCCTTTCAAATGCAAGGAGATCATTCCTGCTGGTGAGTGGGAACAATGCATTCAAATCAATGCCATCAGCACCATCATCTCCATCCTCATCCCCCTCTCTTTCCGTTCTTGGGTTTGAACGAAGCAGCAGTCTTCGTTACCTCCTCTGCTCCTGCTTTAGTTCTTCGAGTCCTTTGAACAGAAGTTCTGAAAAGATACACGATTTTGGTGACTGCTCGTGTATGCTCAGGTTTCAGGTTTTACTGTGCTGCAGAAATAGTTGCACTGGAGCATTTACAGTACCTTCAGAAGGAATGATTTTGGAGCAGGGGTCCCTTCAAGGGTTATTGTGTCTGTATCATCAGCTGCACCTAGTGCAATTTTCTTTGCTTCCTGGGCTGATGTCCGTGACTCATTGGCACCTCGGTGACGTAGTCCATTTGAGACGTATGCAGCATACAAATCATCTGTACTGGATACATAATTCTTGTTCAAATTGTTGTCGACAATCTTTACAAACACTGAACAACCAGCCACCACACCCAGTTCACAGCCCTTCTTAATAATTGTCCGTCTTCTTATATTTTTGCGTTTTGACGATTATGCTCGTTTTCGATGTATTTTTAAATAGTTACTGTTGAACGTATAGTAACATCCAATGAATCTTTTCCAAAGAGAGGTGCTCTTTGTTAAGACAGGTCTCCGGGTGACACAGATGAGATATATATTCGTCACTGGACAAATTTGGAAGGCCATTTGATAAATAATACGTGAATCTTTGAACATGCACGGTGTGTCGCCGCCCATTTAAAACTGATTTTATACAGCCCTTAGCCTTTTGCTGTTCGCTCCCCCCTGCCAAATCAGACACAGGCCAACTTTTCTGGTCCGAGTCATGATTTGTCCCTGAAGGGTTGCGGCTTTGTTTGGCGTTATCGTCATTTTACTGTAGGAAGACATGACACACTGGGTAGGCTAATAGAGAATGGTATGGTATGCTGAAGCTGCTCGTTCTCCCTAACAAAGTGATGGATCTTCCATGTCTTCGTCAAACTTCTATCAAGGGTAAATAGGATACATAACATAATACTGCTTCCAAGCCAAGCGCGGGCACAGTGCCATTGGCACTATTTTCAAATCTATCAATGATGCGCTGCGGAATGGGTGGACTGGGGGAAGCAGACCAGGTAGGTGATGGTGATGATGATGATGTGTGAAAGACAATAGGCCTAGGCCGTGGCTAGCATGGCTAGGGCCTACCTAGGCCTAATGACCAGAGCAGACGACTGTCATGATGTCCTACCGGAAGTTCATTTTGAAGTCTCTCAAGGAATATTATGGCACAACATTCTCACAAAACTCCTCAATTTTTGGTACCCTGGCTCGACGGATACATAGGGTGAACGCGTAATAATTATTCAGCGCAAAAATAGCGCTGTAGGGGTTTGGATCAGAGAATTCCTCACAGATACGGTGACTTATGAAATTCTCGAAGCATCAGTGTTAGAACTGCAGACTTGATGTTTTTCTTTCCACCCATGGTGTGTTTGATCAGGGGTTTCACTCCAAAGCAATCTTTCAGTGGTATGCGTCATGTGACTCTTCATGTCCTCAAGTGGTATTGTTGCATATGGAGCCTTGGTAATGGTCGGAAATCCAGCACAAGTGCGTCCTAACACATACTTGAAGGGTCTGATCTCCGACAAACAGTCCTTGATTATCTCCTGGTCCTTGTCACTCTTTTTCTTCATGTGGTGAGTGGATACAGTACGAACGGTGATTGAGGAATCCAGCTTTTTGTGATGCTGTTCACAGTATCTGCTGCCCGTGTGGCACGAGAAATTGCCTGTTTTGACTTATCTCCAGGTCTTCGTATCTGATCCTTTTGATTTCGAACCGAAAACTCTGGCTGCAGACCAGCCTCAACATTCTTGCCTGCGCCCCATGAGGATGGACAAAAATGGATTCTAACACATGCAACCGTTGAAGGGGTGACAAAGTGTGCTCCACCAAAGATATAATCCATACATTCTACAAAGTATTTACTCAATCGCGAGTGAGAGTAAAAGAATGGCGTGGACTGCATGCAGTTCGGCACTGTCCTTGACGTGTTGCGCTCATGGGCAGTGTCGCCCAGTTCCATCACATGAATAATAGCCCAATGGCACAAGTTCAGACAGTGCCGTACTCTATGATTTCATTTGCGGAATCTTTCACTTTATACTGGCAGTTTGCAGCGGCACAAGTTGCTGTCCTATTTCCTTTCTGGTTTTGTGCGCAGTCGGCGTGTCCTTGCCGTGTGGTGTCGCCAAGATTTTCATCCCATAGCTTGTGGTGTATTGCACAACTTGCTGTCCTATATCCTTACTGGTTTTGTACACAGTCGGCGTGTCCTTGCCGTGTGGTGTTGCCAACATCTCGTGGTGTACTGCACATGTTACTGCCCTATATCCTTTCTGGTTTTGTACAGAGTCGGCCTGTCCTTGCCATGTGGTATTGCCAAGATTTTCATCCCATAGTTCGTGGTGTTGTTTCCAAGGACTGTGACAGTGATCATTAACGTGTCATCTATGAACTGCAATTTTGAAAAATACGAGGGTAATTGTATGGCATACTCGGAATAATCGATATTTATTAGGATAATAGGGTACCAAAAAGCCCTGCCAGTGAACTCGTATGAGCATACATTTTCATATTTGTGAGCCTCTGCTAGAAAGCAAGTCACATGGAAAATGAGCCTAAAATAATGTCCACCTTCATTGGACGCAAATACAGTCGTGTGGAATTTTTTGGGCAAAGGGTAGTGAACTTTTCAGCTGGGAAGGATCCGCGGTGTGAACAACACAGAGGCATGATCTGTGGTATTAGCAACATCTTACAATTAACTCTTCAATACTGTGATAGTCCACGTCATCAGATTTAGATTCAAACCAACAACAACCTCATCCACTTTAAAATTAGGGTGTTTTCTCTTCACACAACCTGCATTTAAATAAAAGTAAGTGTTTTGACGGTCAGTAGTAACTTCAGTTTCTGGGTCTGTGCAGAGAAAAAGTGCCTGTAATCTTTCTTCCTTGTGACCAGAATTATTCCGTAGGCCTAATACCGTTTTGACATGTTGACCTCCTGACGTCATGACTGAATACTGCAGACACTGACTCACTGCTCTCCACCACCTGGATCCAGTGTTCTCAGTCCAGGGTTTTCGAATCCCCTCCCGATTGTATGAACAAATCCCAGTGTTTTCAAAGCCAGACAAGACATTTCTAGGTGTCATTGATGAGAGTTGAACCTGCTTAAAGCTGAACTAGATCAACAAAAAGCCCCCATGCGACGAGCAAGAGAAATGCTAACGCCCTGCAAGCACCTCACACGAAGGCTCAGAACATGATAGACCCGACGATGCCAGGAGGGCGCCACCTTATTTGTCTTAGGGCAACAGAGCTGTCAAGAACTCTGGATACCTCCTACACAACTCAAAGAAAAAAAATATAGTCAATTTAGACGGGATTCGAACCGTCCACCTTCTGATTCGTAATCCAACACTTTATCCACTCGGCCAACGAGCCAGCTGACAAGAACATGATTTGTGTTTGTCATAGACGTAGCCCTTCGACTTGCGCGATAATACTATGAATAAGAGAAAACACACGAAGCCTACCAACAATATTGGTGGCCGAATGGGGAAGACGGTGGAGCAAAGACAACAGGGCGCGGGTTCGATTCCCAGCTGGGTCGAACTTTTTTCCTCTTTCAAAAAAGTGTTCAGCAGGAGCTCACCAGAGGATGTTGACACCTTGACAGCTCGAAGACAAATAAGGTGGCGCCCTCCTGGCATCGTCGGGTCTATCATGTTCTGAGCCTTCGTGTGAGGTGTTTGCAGGGCGTTAGCATTTCTCTTGCTCGTCGCATGGGGGCTTTTTGTTGATCTAGTTCAGNTCACGGAGTGGAGTTTCTTCTTAATTGAACATGGAGTGGTGACTGCCCCATGTGTTCGCAAAATAGCTTGCAGCAATCTATCTTTCAGAGATTTTGATGGAGTAATGGTTCTTTCCTCTCTGGCAAGTCCGCTTCTAGCCCACCTTAAAAATGAATACTCAGTAATATGCCATACAGTGCATTATTGGCCAAACTTATATTATTACGGGCTGTTTTGACACCTCAAAATGTGATTTATATTCGAAGGGTCGTATTTTAGAACGTTCCTTAATGTTAAAGTCGACCTTAAGTCTATTGTAAGTCGCGAAAATACGGGTACTGTCCCCAAATCTTTTGACAAGCTCCTTCCACCGATTTAATGTTCTGTTTAACAAAGTGAATAGATAGTCCACTCTGCAAGAATCCATTATGTTTAGTACACAAGTTATAAAGTCGCTTCAGAAAACTAGCATAATTTGGGGTGATATCCTCAAGTCTCTTCAGCTGTTGTGGCCAAGATAGTTTTTGTCGTCTGCACAACTCGTGAAGATGAATAAGCCACTCCCCCTGTTTGGTGAGAGTAAAAGAATGGCGTGGACTGCATGCAGTTCGGCAGTGTCCTTGTCGTGTTGTCCTCATGGGCAGTGTCGCCCAGTTCCATCACATGAATAATAGCCCAATGGCACAAGTTCAGACAGTACCGTACCTCTATGATTTCATTTACTGGCAGTTTGCTATATATTCCTTACTGGTTTTGTACACGGTCGGTGTGTCCTTGCCGTGTGGTGTCGCGAAGAGTTCACCCGTTCACCCATCACCCGTCACCATCACCGCACTCTCGTCTGCCCATCATGTCGTTACACGTGTCTCCCTCTCTCATCTCATCAAAAAGGTGGCAGCACCATCCAGACTCCAAAGTTTCATCGCAACTTAAAGGGATGCTACACTCTCACAACAGTCTTCATGTCTTTGTTTTGTATTTTTGAGGGCAACTACCTTTATCAACATTCCACTGTTGACAAACGAAGTTGACGTATTCTTCGAAATGTTGCAAGGCTTCTTCTGACAGGCTGTGTGTGATGATTCTGTTCTTGTGGATTTCGTCAATTTGGTTGAAGACTTCTTTAAAGTCCGTCATTCTCGTCTCATTCAAAGTTGAAGGTGTCCTGGTATTACTGCGGACTTGTAGAGCACTGGTTTCTGTACGAAGAAGAGAAGCCTGTCCAAGAAGCCCTCGTCGGCTGTCATGTTTACCAGCTCGTTGAGTAGAGGGTGTGGTTGTATGTAGCATGCCATCGACCTGGAAGTTTGCAAGAATCCGCGTTTGCCTGTAGACAGCAATGTATGATCACCGGCGCCTCCCCACATTTTGCTGAAGAGCGATCGCTCAGGCTCTGCCTTGTTTTGCTTTGCTTGAATAGATGCAAGAATTCGGTGTCCCTCGTCTGTTGTAATAAGTCCGTATCCGTCATTTTCCATTTGAAGTTTTTGCATATGTACCAGAATGGCCTACCGTGTCGGCACCAATAACGCAGGCTGTCTTCAGTCTTGGTATCAGTTTCTGGGTGTGAGATCATCAGGAGAAGGTATAGGGTGGAGGTTTGTCTTGCTTGAGTGTTGCTCCATATTTTCAGTATTTTGAGGGGGTCAGTCAATAACACAGTAATTTTCATTTCGTGCACCACAAGTACAGGTGTAATGTTTTTCACTGCCCCCATTTGTCAATGCCCCCCAACAAAAGACTGACGGAATAAGCCGCGACCCGACAACACAGGGAAAATGACGTACATCTGGCGGACGTATGGCGTATATACGGCATACGTCCGCCAGTCCTGCTTGCGTATATATACCGTATATAAAAGTAGCTAGATTCAATTTGTATGTACGTCGTCGTATGTACGCGGGATATATGGCGTATGCCGTACGTATGCCATACGTACGGCATATACTCGGCGGACATATTTTTCCGTACGTAAGCCATACGTACACCGGATGTCCACAGGATGATCCATTGTACTATACGGCGGATATAAAAGTAGCTGTACGTCTGCCGTATGTACGTCATTTTGCCTGTGTAGGGGAGGCACTGATCAACATGCCTTTCTGTATTTGAGTGTCCGCCACACAATAAAGCGGGCAGTGTCATATCGGAGGCATTCTCACACATTACACCTGGTATGCGAAATTTTTGCACACTTGTGACACAGTGATGAAAATTACTAATGTTTACTGCGAGCTAGTGTGAAAAAAAAATAAAAACAAGCCACACCTACCAAAAATTAATTTAATCAATATAAAAACAAAACAAATGATAAATGCTTTGAAATATGTTGCCAACATCATGTCATTTCTGCACGGATTGTGGATAAATTCTCTTCCCCCCGAACTGCAGCACGATTAAACAGAGTATTGAGAGCAGAATGAGTGTTTTGAAGTTTCTTGAAGTCTTTAGGGGCCTATACTTATCAGATATAATCATACATTCTACAAAGTATTTACTCAGTCTTGAGTGAGAGTAAAAGAATGGCATGGACTGCATGCAGTTCGGCAGTGCCCTTTTCGTGTCGCCCTCATGGGCAGTGTCGCCCAGTTCCACCACATGAATAATAGCCCGACGCCACAAGTTCGGACAGTAGTTTTCTAAACGATCAGGCAACAGGGGCTCGGAGGGTTTTGCAAGACAACAATGCTTCCATCTGGTAGTTTTCCAAGAACCTCCAGAGTTGCCTCCACAGGTGCAGGTTTCTCTGAGTATCCCGGGAGAGCAAACTGGGCGTAATCGTAGGTCTTTATAATGAACTATTGTGTGTTTACTTGAGCAGGAACAGTGTTATTTAGGCCTATTGTATCTTTGGTAAAAGACTTAAAAGTTAAACTCTCTCTCTCTCTCTCTTGCTCATAATACTACTTATGAATGAAAAGCTAAATTCATATATCTAATGATTCAGTGCTGATACCATCAGCCAGCAGTACTTTTCGCTTTGGGGAAAAGTACACGACGGTCCCCAATTTTCGTTTGCGAATAAGTTT
Source organism: Notospermus geniculatus (assembly GCA_002633025.1). Lineage (NCBI taxonomy): Eukaryota > Metazoa > Nemertea > Pilidiophora > Heteronemertea > Lineidae > Notospermus > Notospermus geniculatus. Next base: position 45,259 of record NMRB01002216.1, on the reverse strand, counting down.
TCATCCTACCCTCATGCATTCTAATGCCTTTATTGACTGCAGTGTACGATTTCTCGGTAAACAAAACTTTCTTGTTGATATCAATCGGATCAGACGAAGTTGCTGCTTTCTCACACCTTTGCAACTGTATTTCGAAACATTCTTCCCCGCATTTTCGTCACGTTCGACAATGCAGTAGAGCTTCGAACAAGGTCCTACCATAATATCACCTTCGATCTCCACCTCTAGTCCTCCTCCTGATCTTAGAAACAGTCACAAAACAAAATTGGACATAACGTAGCAAATCCATCATGCGCCCAAAGTTACAGGCTAGGGCGGAAGCACATGGTGCTGCACACGCACCTCTTAGCTTAAAGCACCACGGTATTGCCACTTTCTGTCGACAGCCGGCGCCACCGTACCCGTTCTCCAATACTGTAGTTAAGCCTTTCGCCCCAGTGTTGGAGAATGTATGATTACACTACAATTCATGTAGTAGCATGCGTAGTTTACCAAGTCGTCAATAGATGTCTCCCTTAACGCGGGTAGGTGTAACGCACGATTGGGAACCAATACTGTGGTTCTTTAAGTTTTTAAGGCGTTAAATTCAATGCCATCTGTCGCCCAGTTCCACCACACGAATAGCCCAACAGCACAAGTTCAGACAATAGTTTTCTAAACGATCAGGCAACAGGGTCTCTGAGGGTTTTAGCCTACCCTGAAAACAGTGCTTCGATCCGGTACTTCTCCAAGAACCTCCTGGACTGTAAAATGGTAAATGGTGACCACAGGTCGACATTGCGTTTTGAAGCAACTCGCGGCAACTAGCTTTCTGGCGATAGAAGCAACTCGGAGTGACTGATCAGTTGCCAATTTTGTCAACCTGGGGCCTTATTTACAAAGAGATCGCAAAAATTTGCGTTGCGATGGCTTTGCGGACACGCAAACTTTGCGATGCGTGGTATTTATCAAGACCTCGCACCGATCACGCTATTATTCGCAAAGTAGCGATCACGCTAAAGTTTGCGTGATCGCTAACATGTGGACTAATGCTTTGTCCATACGTAATATGTTGAAAATCATCAAAGATACTTTGTATCTTACATGTAAGGTCCGGAATTCAAGGTCTTATACACCAAAATGACGGCAAGAACACTGACTTCCTGATGAAGATTACCATCTAAACCAATGATATGTTTGCCATACTTCCAAAATGAGCAGTCACCTGCAAGGTTGCCCCGTGTTTCGGTCCGTGCATCGCGTCGCACCCCAAGTGCTAGATATAGGCTTAACAGAAAAAAATTCGCATCGCCCACCGCGCCGCCAGTGTCAACAAGGCTTAGGCTGCTTTTCCACGAGACGTTTGCGGACGCGGTTTCGGTGGCGGGAGCGGGTGCGGGTGAAACTGCTAAAGGGAAATACGTTGGTTCGAATTTTTCCACCCGCGCCCGCCTCCTATTCCGCGCCCGCAAACGCCTCGTGGAAAAGCAGCCTTACACGCCAGTCTGTCAGCGATTCGTTGACGCGCGCGGCAAAGGGCTTTGTCATTTCCCGTCGCACTGCACGCAATCTAAGGTAAATCGCGCGCGTTGCCCAATTGCACGCAGGTGGAAACAGGCCTATAGGCTAAGAATCCATTCACGCGAATTTCGAGCGGTGCGATGCCGCATATCCTTTGTCAGTGACCAATGTCGCGCAAACAAACAATGGTTGCCGCGTCGCACCGCTAGAAATTCGCGTGAATGGATTCTTAGCCTTAAAGCTTGCTCCACATGATCAAATTAAATATGACCAAAAAATTGTATCGTATCGGCAGGGAAAATCCACATATTTGATGAAGTTTTCATTCGGTCAAACTCTTTGGTCAATTTAAATTTGATAGTTTGCAGCAGGCATGATAATTTCCAAGTCGGTTTGACCTTGAACCTTCTTTCCGACGTCAATATACGTCAACACAATCTGCCTGAACACCGTCACAAACCAATCGCATCAAACATAGGAGATGTTTGCCGATATATCACAAATTCAACATGACCTGACCTATGACCTTGCAGGTGACTGCTCATTTTGGAAGTATGGCAAACATATCATTGGTTTAGATGGTAATCTTCATCAGGAAGTCAGTGTTCTTGCCGCCATTTTGGTGTATAAGACAGATTTTTATACCACGCAAAGTTTGCGAGTGGTTCTAGACCTCTCGCAAAATTTTGGCCGTTTGCGTGGTCGTTTGCGATACGCAGAGTTTGCGTGGCTTTCATAAATATCGTGCAAATTTAGCGTTGCGATTGCGATTTTTTTGCCTGATCGCTAAATTTGCGATTTTTTTGCGAAGCGTGCCCTTCATAAATACCGATTTTGCTGTTTGCGTGATCGCAAACTTTGCGTGCCTTTCGTAAATAAGGCCCCTGAGCGTGCTTGCCTCTCCGAGCAACTGCCGGACCGCTAGTTGAGCGTGCTGTTCAAGGAACTGCCACTTGCTCCGAGTTCCTCTCCATCGCTGAAATGTCGACCTGCGCGTGGTAGCTCCATCCATTTGGGCAGATTTTGCATCTGCCTTTGTCAGCATGCATTGGCCAGTGTCAGCATGCATTGGCCAGTGTCAGCATGCATTGGCCAGTGTCAGCATGCATTGGCCAGTGTCAGCATGCATTGGCCAGTGTCAGCATGCATTGGCCAGTGTCAGCATGCATTGGCCAGTGCGCCATGCCATCATATCTAACATCTGCTTGTGGGCGTTGCGCAACTGGCCTGCTGATTTTAGCTGGTGGCCCAATGTCATCTAAGAATGGGCGACCACGTTTTGGAGCCTTGCCATGAAGGTAGAGGCTAGAGCTGATTTCCAACCTGAACTATTTCAGTCATGTCAGTGGTTTCTCGTATTTCATCCCAAAATTATCACGTCTTTCTAAGATCCATGCATTGCAAATACACAAGTCGATGATATAGGCAAATATCCTCAGATAGTAACTCTTTGAGTTGAGGGGTGTGTGGAAGAGGGAAGTAAGTGTTGCCTCCACAGGTGCAGGTTTCTCTGAGTATCCCGAGAGAGCAAACTGGGCGTAACTAGTGCTCGATGAAACCATTTATCATCACGTACGTCCATTGCATCATAAAGCTGCGTTTACCAAACATGCGGTATACAGGATGCGGAAGCGATATGTTGTATGGAAAATGCGTAGCAACCGCTTCCACATTCCGAGAAACTGTCTTGTTTCCTGGGAGCCCTCGCTTAACATCACTTCGCCTGTGAAATTCTTCGACCTTGTCTAAAACTTCACAGTCAAACGCATCCTTTCTCTCACGAACAAAATCACCATCCTCTAGGATTCAGGCCCGAGTCCATGATTTGAAGGTATGTGAGTAGCTTGTGATGGCCTCCTCCGTACTTACCAGGGCCAATAATGCTATAGCGTCGGCCCTGACGGAAAAATGAAATACAAAGGTATGTACATGTACATGATGGTGTAGTGGACTGGACACCCCAAAACTGTAGAAACCGAAAAGTCTTGCTGGGGATGCACCCGGCACAGAGCAATGCAGTTGAAAGGCGAATATCGAGGAGGATAATTCCCAATTAATTCTTGGCTGTGCTATTTGGTTACCTCATCACACCTGATACACAGTTGCGAAACACAGTCTGTTTCCTCTTGTTTGTGGTTCGTTCACTGCAGCATCTCTTGCGTTGTCCTGGCTTTCGAGCTGTGGTTGTATTTTCGGTATCTTCAGTTTGCCGTACGTCGATGTGATCGTTTGTTTGCCCGGTTCCTTGCCATGCTTGCTTCGATAGCTTACAAATTTTGCGTAGTGCGCATTCTTTTCCCTCGCGGATTTCGATCCCCACACATTTTGAGTGATACCGTAATGGAATTTTGCCATCCATGGCGCGAGTTCGAAATTGCCACATCCATGCAATGCCCTCCTAGCATCTGCCGATTGGAGTTTTATTATCCCGTGAAGTTTCTCGACAAGCTCTGGAAGACGTTGTGGCCTCCAGTTGACACACAGCTTTATTATATTGTTCATCGATTCACAATTATTATTGGTCCTGGAAAAGGGAACAAAGCTTTTTTCCGTTGTCTGTTGAAGATGCTTTGGTTTTTTGTCATGGCCTCTTCTGCAGCCTTGATGATGATATCTATTCACTTTACTGTAAATGACCGACTTTGATGGTGGCTTGGTGTTCATGCTCGCCAACAAAACATGCATCTGTTGGGCCCATCTTTCTCTTTGTGACCGTGAGAACTAACTGTTATTATTATTATTATTTTACAAAATTTGTATAGCACCTTAATCAATGTGTAGAGGTGAGGGTCGGCCTCTACTAAATAAGGGGGTCAGACGAACAAGGAGACTTACGTATAGAGTTAAATTCTTTATTCTTACTACGGACACCACTACCGCCGATTACCAGCAATTTGTGACTCCCCCACATAGCCTATTGTGCTTATCACGCTTGAGTGACCACCTATCTTGCTATGCATTAATGTACAGGAGAAGGTGTTAATTCCCAAATATCATGTCATCTTTGATATCTAGTCAATTTGCGTATAGCAGATACTTTTGCCACATACAATAACTATATCATGGCCAAATTCCATGAAAATTGGATGAAGTTGACTGGTGTCCATCGTTAGTTTGAAGTTTTCAGGCATATTTCTATGTATTTCTATGGGAAAACTTCAAACTAACGATGGACACCAGTCAACTTCATCCAATTTTCATGAAATTTGGCCATGATATAGTTATTGTATGTGGGAAAAGTATCTGCTATACGCAAATTGACTAGGTATCATGGAACTCACGATATTTTCAAATTAACACCTTTCCCTGTACATCTAGGGACAATACATGGTGTATAGTGAATGTATACGAGAGGATTAAGGGGTCATTTTAAACAATAGGAACACTAGCGCCGGTGGAAGACTCAGTTCATGAATTGCTGGTAATCGGGACATGCAAGTCCGTGCCAATCGGCATAACATACACTCTTCTTGCACATGCGCCTTGCGCATGTTCCTAACATGTGGTCCTGCGGGGTGTCTCCCTTGCAGGCCAACGGGGTCCGGCGGGAATCTTGACCGTCACATAATGTAAAATCGCTCTAAGGTGCTTTACATAAAATGAAAGACAAAATAGTAAAATATTGCAATAAATAATTTAAGATTTGAAATACTGGTAATAATTTCTAAAAAAAATTGTCAAGCCATGTATAAATACAATGTATCAAGCCATGTAATACAATGTAATTCAAGGCATGTGCATGTTGTCAAATGTGTCGCTGCCTCGGTAATGGCATATCATTTTCATGTTTTCTGCACTATTGCAGTTCATCAGCAGCAGCAGCATTACGGTCGTAGGTAATCCTGTATGACCCGAAACTGTGAGCTAAAGTAGTGCGCATGCTTATGGTTGTGGTTGGTATAATCAAGAATATATAAGTACCAAGAATGTACAACTTAGTAATCAAAGGGTGGGCATTAGGTTACTTTTTCTGATAATAGAGGGCGTACGGTAATTATAGGCCTTCTAATTAAATAGCCAGTGTTTAGATTTAACGGTTGTTGACTGAATTGTATTATTTAGAATATCATCAACATTCTTATGTAAAGTTACAGACATATTACTGGCATACAATTTTTTTTTATTTTGGTGAAACCATGGATTTGTTGTATAGGTCAGAGTGCCCGACCCTGAGATCAAGTACAATATCAATTTGTCGAAAATATGGTCCATTCAAGACTGCTCTGTAGATCGGTTATTTCTGAGTGCATATAACTACGGGAGGGGTCATTTTGTTCGTAATGATCTTCTCTACACAATAAGCCTTCACAAATTAAGATCCATTCGGTTACAGGGTCACCAGAGGCAAATTAGTAAACTCACTTTTTGGCACAATTCGGAGTTGTACATTCTTGGTTGTTATATATTCTTGGTATAACTGATTCCATGTAAGAGTTCATAGTAGACATGGTAGAGACTCGCGTCAGATACTTGTACTGTAGGCCAAGTGTCATTCATACATGTACGTTAGATTCATCCACATCCTGTCTAGCCTGTTTTTGAATGTATTGAGGGTGGGCGCATTCACGATATCGTCGGAGAGGGCATTCCATGAGTTGACTATGCGAAATGAGAAACTTGCTCTCCTGAGGGCTGTGTTAGCTCTTCTCTTCGCAACTTTGGACATGTTACCTCGGGTACGTGTTTTAAAGCCCCACTGTATTGAATCTGAAAAACGCAAATCGTCGCCGCGATTCTTGACGACGTCAAGACGTCAGCGTAGCGTAAAAATGTACTGCGCTCTATCTCAATGCATTAGAGCTCCCCTACGCAGTTTTTTCACTCTCTGTTGAAAACTAGGCCTTGGTTATTAAAAGTAAGTATCAGGCAAGCATTTTGGAGACCTTCACGAGGCCCTGAGACCTCAACATCCACTCTCCTAACATTTTGAAAATACCGTAAAATTCAATATTGTGGGGCTTTAAGATTTTCGAAAAGTGGCTTGGTTCTCCTGTTTTCCTCCAAGTACTCTTTTCTTCGTCCCATTCTATGACCTTCATCACATCATTGGTCAGCGAGGCGATCTTTTGTCTTAATTTCACAACTTCCGCCCTATCAGGGATGGCCAACTCACCAGTCTCCTCTTTTATACGAAACAAACTTGTGGTTCCGTCTTTGTCGGTAAACTTCCAATAGACTCTATTCCTCCAAAAGAGCGCAGCACCTGACGGGACAGCGTCATGACGTCCCGCACGTCATTTCTGAACGCATGACGTGACTCGAAAAAAAATCCGGTTGTTTCAGCG
>NMRB01002216.1:11928-24702 GCA_002633025.1 Notospermus geniculatus | reverse complement strand
CGCCCTCCTGGCCTCGTGGGTCTATCATGTTCTGAGCCTTCGTTTGAGGTGTTTGCAGGGCGTTTGCTCGTCGCATGGAAGCTTTTTGTTTGTGCAGTTCAGCTTTAAAGAATTTTCATTCATGGAAGACAATTAACATTTCCTGCCATTGGAGGCCACCAGTAGTTAGCGGTCCAAGAACGTCATTAAATTTGACATCACACAGAGAAGAAGTGTACGCCACGACGTCATCCATAATGACGTTGATGCCATGACTTACGTCTCTGACGTCAAATTTTGTGACATTCTAGGACCGCTAACAGGCGGCCTCTAACGGCAGGAAAGTCTCCCATTGGTGGAACTTAAAGCCTCACAATATTGAATTTTACGACATTTTCAAAGTGTTAGGAGAGTGCAGGCAGAGGTCTCATAGCCTCGTGAAGGTCCCCAAAATGCTTGTCTGATACGTACTTCAAAGAATCAAGACCTAATTTTCAGCTCACAATGAAAAAACTGCAGGCAGAGCTCTAATGCATTCAGATAGAGTATAGTACATTTTACACTACACTAACGTCGGAGGACGTAAGCAATTTCTGAATTCAATACAGTGTGGCTTTAAAACTTATCTTCCTGTTTTAGGGCCGACAGTTGGGTATTCCAGTCAACATAAAAAATGGATTCAAGTTCAGAGGACCTCTCCCCGATGGAGGTACAGGCCTTGGAGAATAGTGTTCTATCGTTGTATGCAAGAACGCCAGATACATATGGACGTACTCCACTTGGTAGAGCTGTGATTTTAGGCCAGTTGAATGAGGTCAGAGAACTGATCAGTTATGGAGCTGATGTGAACGCAATGGTAGAGATTGGTTCGATCCGACGTCATGATGAATCAGTGCACATTCTGGAGCTTCCGTTTGATGATGACAACACAATACCAACAGCCCTCCCACCATTGATTTTAGCCAGTCTAATCAATCACAATGAAATGGTTAGGTGTTTGGTTCAAGCTGGTGCAGACAAGGATATTCAAGGCAATGGAGGATATACCCCACTCTGGCTTTCATGTGGTGTAGGTCATCTTCACATTGTTAAGTATTTGGTTGATGCTGGTGCAGACAAGGATATTCAAGACAATAAAGGACGTACTCCACTCTGGACCTCATCTAATAAAGGTCATCTTGACATTGTTAAGTATTTGGTTGAAGCTGGTGCCGACAAGGATATTCAAGACAATGAAGGACGTACTCCACTCGAGACTTCATCTTATCAAGGTCATCTTGACATTGTTAAGTATTTGGTTGAAGCCGGTGCTAACAAGGATATTCAAGACAATGAAGGACATACTCCATTCTTTATCTCATCTGGTCTAGGTCATCTTGACATTGTTAAGTATTTGGTTGAAGACGGTGCTAACAAGGATATTCAAGAAAATGAAGGACGTACTCCACTCTGGGCCTCATCTTTTCAAGGTCATCTTGACATTGTTAAGTATTTGGTTGAAGCCGGTGCTAACAAGGATATTCAAGACAATGAAGGATGTACTCCACTCTGGGCCTCATCTTATCAAGGTCATCTTGACATTGTTAAGTATTTGGTTGAAGCTGGTGCTAACAAGGATATTCAAGACAATGAAGGACATACTCCACTCTTTATCTCATCTGGTCTAGGTCATCTTGACATTGTTAAGTATTTGGTTGAAGATGGTGCTAACAAGGATATTCAAGACAATGAAGGACGTACTCCACTCTTTATCTCATCTCTTCATGGTCATCTTGACATTGTTAAGTATTTGGTTGCTGCTGGTGCCGACAAAGATATTCAAGACAATGAAGGACGTACTCCACTCTGGACCTCATCTAGAACAGGTCATTTTCACATTGTTAAGTGTTTGGTTGAAGCTGGTGCTAGTTTGTCGGAAGATGCATTTTTATCTGCTTCTCTAAGTGGACATACCGAAATAGTTGAGATGCTCATTGATGCGGGAGCTGTCGCTGGCACCACGGCAGGTGATACAGCATTTTGGCTAGCTGTGGAGGGAGGATACAGTGATATATGTAGTATGCTTCTGAAAAAGGATGCAGTCAGGAATGTGTACTTTGATAAAATCCTTCAGGAAGCGGTTTCGCGTGGTCATAGTGATGTTTTACAGGTCATCGGAAATGCACTGTTGTCGAATTTTGTTGCTGTATTCCCTGCTAAATTAAACATTTTCGTAGAATCATCGCCAAGCATTCATTCGTTACTTGTGTTACACATGGTGGCTGAGAAGCTGAATTGGAAAGTGGAATATTTGGGCAACATTTTACCATTCAGTGATGTAATTAACTACCACAATCTGATGGAAATTCAAAACTACAACAGTTCACTTCTCAGAGATGTTTCATCTTTGCCTGACAATGCCGATTATTCTCATGAAAACATTTCCAGCTTGATAAAAACACCCGGTATTGGGAATGTACATTGTATACCAAACAACACTGCAAAGCATGTCACGAAATTCATTGGTGATTTAGTACAGACTTTCATCAAACAATACAAGCAACAAGACGGACCTGATATTACTTTACACAAGTGTGGAAGTTCAGCAGAGGGAACGAAGGTGGTCCTCCCTGATGAATATGACTTCATGTTCGCAAGCCCTCAAGACGCGGAAGAGAGGGCTGAAATGATTGACTATGGAGGTGGTTATATGAAATATTCTGGGATATTATCAACAACACATATAAAAGAAGAAAGCATGGAATACCACATGGATTTTCTCGATTTCTTTTTAAGTAGATGTGGTGTTGATAAGAACAAAAATGTCGTATCAAATCCTGATGTTCCCAAAGGAGGTGGCCAGGCAAACACTATTGTGACAATCAAATACGTTGACCCAATAACAGACGATGAGCTCCGTGTTTCAACAGACCTGGTCCCCACGGTTCACTTCAAGAATGAATGGCCAGATGAATTCATCGACAAGACTTGGATGATGGACAAAGGTGACCTGAAACAGAGAGGTTTTATGCTTGTTGCAAAGCCTCCACACTATCAAAGTGAGATGGGAAAGGCAATGAGAGCAGAAGGTAAGGAACAGGAACGTACAAAGTCATGGCGTCTTTCCTGTCCTCATCTGGAGACGGAACACATTAAAAACCTCGAACCAAGAGTAAAGGATGCATACGTGGCTGCCAAGTGTCTACGTAACCCAGACATCTGCCGCATCATGATGAGAGATTGTGAAAACATCCTACACACTGTGGAGAAATACGTGACTAGTTATCATCTGAAGACGGTCTTCCTCCACAACACAGAAGACTTCTTGAATACTGACAGGAGTCTGATAGAGATGGTCTACATCATCTATCGAGACTTGGAGGGTTGCCTCGCTGAGGAGTTTCTTCCGTGGTTCTGGCAGACAGATGTCAACGTCTTCGTCGGACTGAAGATTGACCAACAGAAGTCTCTGCGAGTTGCTAAACTGATGCGGGAGATAGTAGGCCGCATGTACCTCAGGGAGGTCGGCTGTGATGGGCTGAAGGCTGTCGGTGAACAAGATACGGTGATGGGACGTATCATGAAGAAGTTAGGGCGGCAATGGAGGGTTCACACGGCAGAAGATAGGGAAGATAAAGACGAGGAGATTGAAACAGTTGTGTACTCTCGGCGCTCGGCTCCCAAAGATTCGCCTCTTTACTACATCTTCACGGAGGAAGAGACGCAGATACCAGAACAATCTATGAAAAACACTGGAGAAGAAGGCATTGATGACGAGGACGAAGAAATTGAAACAGTCGACGTCTACTCTCGGCACTGGACCCCTGCACAGCGTGAGCAAATGTTTAGACAACCTCCACCCTCGACACCTACACAGTCACCTCGCCATAGCATCCCTCATGAGGATGAGCCTAGAGAGATGCAGGAACCAAGAATCACGATACAGTTAGGGCGGCAATCTGGGGTAAATAAGGAAGAAGATACGGAAGATGAGGGCAAGAGGTTGAGAGATAGAGTGGAGGGACTTGTGACGACCTTTACAGAGCAGCAATCAAATGTAAACACGGGAGAAGATATGGAAGATGACGACGAAGAGATGGAAACAGTGGTGTACTCTCGGCACTGGACACCTGCACAGCGTGAGCAAGTGTTTAGACATCCTCCACAGTGGACACCTGCACAGTCATCTCACCATAGCATGTTTCACGACAATGGGCCAAGAGAGATGCAGGAATCGAGTATAACGATACCGTTAGAGTGGCAATCGAGGGTGAACAAGGGAGAAGATACGGAAAAGGAGGACAAGAGATTGGGAGATATAGTGGAGGAACTTGTGGCGACCTTTACAGATCAGCGATCAAGGGTAAACACGGGAGAAGATACGGAAGAAGAAGATGAAGAGTTTGAAACAGTCGTGTACTCGCGGCACTGGACACCTGAACAGCATGAGCAGATATTCAGACATCGTCCGCCCTCAATATCTACACAGTCACGTCGCGAGAGCATCCTTCCCGACGATGCAGAAGCAAAAAACCAGGATTGAAAAGGAGAACATGGCAAGGAAGATGATGATACTGGTAAGTGGCGGTGGTGGGGGGAGGGGTGATTGCCCGGTAGTGGCGACACTGACAATGCTGCTGGTGGTACTGTAACATACTCGCTATTCCACATTATGACATTAAACAATAAATCGGAAAGTCGTCTCCGAATATTTCGCAAATTTTCGACCCCAATACGGGTCTTCCTCAGGCGCTATGTAGAAGAGATTACAGAGGTGAATCTCTTCTACATAGCGTCTGAGGAAGACCCCGATTGGGGTCGAAAATTTGCGAAATATTCGGAGAAGACTTTCCGATTTATTGTATACTGTGTGTCGTCTTTCTGCTGTTTTTTGGATATCTGTTATGACATTAAAGATAATGTATCACGGGTATTTTCGCGGGCCACGAAAATCATTGTTTATTTACATTTTGTTTGTTTATGTCTAGTCTTTCTTTGTCTTATGAGTAATTTGTTGGTGGCATGCCCCTCTAGAAATTCTTTTGATACCGAAAGTATTCAATTTGGTGGGTTGGCATGTTCCAAAAGTCCAAAATAACATAATGTAAATATCAACGTTTACAAACATTAAATGTAAACAATGAAGTCGTGATACATTATTTTTAACATTTCCAGGTTAGAGGCACGGTGATCTGCAGGTCACATGGATCATCGGCCCATTGACCGTCCATGCAGTATATTTCCTTGAAGCACAGTAGCCTACATAGGGTCGTATTTTAGAATGTTCCTTTACGTTAAGGTCGACCTTAAGTCTATTGTAAAACCATCGCGAACAATGAGGACGGCGATATTTTTTTATCCCGAAAGGTCGGCGCTGCGAGCGAAGTGACCTTAGCGACGTCATTGACGTCGTTTTAGATGTTGACGTTGCGTCATGAGAAAATGACCAGGGCCCGGTTGCACGAAACTCACGACAGCGCTATCTTGGTGTTAGCGTTATCTTCATGTTAGATGACGTAAAAATCCATTGTTGTTTTACGTCATTTAACATCAAGTTAGCGCTAACACCAAGATAGCGCTGTCGTGAGTTTCGTGCAACCCAGCCCTGGGCCTCGGTTGCACAAAACTCACGATACAATGGTGTTAGCGCTAACTTTATGTTAAGTGACATAAAAATCCTTTGTCTTTTTACGTCATTTAACATAAAGTTAGCGCTAACATGAGTTTTTTGCAACCCAGCCCTGTACATGATTTGAGGTGGACCTTAATGTTTAGGAACGTTCTAAAATACGCCCCATAGTTTTAGTGCTAATGATTCAGAGATACAAGTACAGTCAATATGGTACAGTCAATCATTCTGATAGTGCTGCCACCTATAAAGTGGCGATATCTCTTAAGCTAGGTGCACACAGAGCTTAATGCTTGCGTGATCTTAGCCGCAAGCCTCTTCGAGAGCACGCAAGGCCCAAAAAATCTCTGTGTGCACCTGAGGCCGTAAGCCGTTAGTGCTTGCGTCCCGAGGCGCAGGCAGAATCGTAAGGATCAAACTTTTTTGATATTTGCCGCCGACCACCTACGGGACGCAAGGCCGCGCGGGAATGTCTTGCCACTATTACCAATCAAATTGCCGCTTTTCGTCACATGATCAAGATGGCAGCGGACCGTTGAGGAGGGTACCACATCGTGGAGCAATGTGAAACTGATGAACTGTTGGTGTCCCTGTGGCGCCAGCATGTTCATCTTAGTTGGGGAGCCAGATGACATTTATTTACACTATTGAGTAGCCTACAAAAGGTTTTGGTGTCTAATCCTCGGATTATCATGCTGATGCATGAAAGGGGCGTCTTAAGTTGCACAATCCTGGGGTTTGGTCCCTAGATACCCNCGAACAACTGCGAACCGGGCGGGAGCCTCGTCGTACATGATGAGTGCATAGCATATACGCCTAGGCCTAGCATGGGAGCGAGTTCAGAATTCACTACCACCGGTACGTTTCCGAAAGTTGTATTCATACGTCGATGATGTGATAATGCCGGTGTATCGTCTGCACCGTCATGATGTATCATTGCACAAGCCTTCCACGTATTTTCCCGAAATAAAGAAACTCATAGCAGAACGACACCGAACACTAGCGGGACTAGGGACTGATCAAATCACAAATTAATTGGAAGTTGTGCGGCAGCATTCGAACGTAGACCTAGTTTCTATACGAAAAACGTCCTCTTCTTCAAGTTCTCTGAAGAGGGTGTGATATGCCCCACATACTGGCCGCCGCAACCACTTGCGGGTCCGAATTTCCCGGCACGAGGCCTTGTATTTGCGCCGCCTTCTCCTCAAAATCAACAAGATCGATGCAATAATATGGACGTGGTTGGTAGCCGCCATTTTGTCGATTGAAAATACCGCCAAATTTAGGTCTATACCGGCACTGCGCAAGCGCCAACCCCGCCAAATTTAGGCCCGATACCGCGCAAGCGCTAATTGCAAAGATCCTTGCGCCCTCGTGTTCACACAGCGGCGCAACAATTTAGAGGACAGCGTGATCGTAAGGTTTCGCGGATTACGGCTGCGGCTAAGATCGCGCAAGCACTAAGCTCTGTGTGCACCTAGCTTTACAGTAACATGCGTGTCACTGCGCTACGACAGAACAGTCGGCATCAGGGGTAGCGAGCATAAAGGGGTCGTAACCCTACGTCAGGCGTAAGCCAGGCGTAGTGCTCGTTGTGGCCCTTGCACTACGCCTGGTTTAGGCCTGACGTCGTAGGGTTACGACCTCTTTATGCTCGCTACCCCAGGTGTCGCAAGCACGGTCAGGTCACAAAAACGAAAAATGTGTACGATCGTCGTGGAACAGGCAGCATCTGCGCGCAGGGCATCGTAACCGTGTTCAGGTCACCTGCGACTACAGCATCGCAAAGTTCTGGCAACCATGTGACTTGTGATCATGTGACTTTTTCAAGATGGCAGCGCACAATGCTCGTCACTGATTGGTTAACTAAAATAGACCAACTTTCGGATAATCGCACGACGTCGCAACTCAAGTCAGGTCGACTGCGACTGGATTACGCCCGTCGGGATCATGATTCGTCGTGGCGCAGAAGTTCAACATGTTGAACTCTTGCGATCCTTGATCTTTTTGGTCGGCGACTGATTCCGATCGTAGTGAGACGCAACTGACATCCGCATTATGCGGATGTCAGAATGCGGATGTCAGGTCGACCTTGCGATGGCACAGAACAGGCGCACGCTGACTTTTCTGGATCACTTTGCATCTGAGGCACGACAGCGTGGAACTAATCAGTCGCCGATCTGGTGTGACATGACTGCAGTTGCGTCTCACTTGCGACGATCGGAATCAGTCGCCGACCAAAAAGATCACGGATCGCAAGAGTTCAACATGTTGAACTTCTGTGCCACGACGATCATGATCCCGACGGGCGTAATCCAGTCGCAGTCGACCTGACTTGAGTTGCGACGTCCTGAGATTACCCGAAAGTTGGTCTATTTTAGTTAACCAATCAGTGACCATGGTGACGAGCGTTTTCATACCCTGCATGGGCGCTGCCATCTTGAAAACGTCACATGATCACAAGTCACATGACTGCCAGACCTTTGCGACGCTGTAGTCGCAGGTGACCTGAACACGGTACGATTCCCTGCGCACAGATGCTGCCTGTTCCACGACGATCGTACACATTTTTCGTTTTTGTGATCTGACCATGTTTGCGACACCTGATGCCGACTGTTCCGTCGTAGCGCAGGAAATCGCAGTGTGACCTGACATCCGCATTAGAGATACAAATACAGTTAATATGGGGTCACATTGACCGTGCTGCCACCTAAAAGGGGCAAAATCTCTTTCAAGGGACTTTATATTTCCATGTGTTGTCAAGGGTTTCCACTCATTCACTGTATTTTCTGTTCATATTATTGACATTTACTGTTAAATTATCGTATTATTAGGCCTACTTGTATATATTACCATATATGAGACCAAGAATATTATATTCTTGATGAGACATATGTATTTAGTTTATGCTTTTATACTCAAACTCCTCCGCAGCACCGAATGCTTCATTACGACACTGCCCCCAGGTCCGGACTACTTCGGCGGAGGATCCTAGTATTCCATTACATGCCAATGGAATGGAACTCTTTCATGGGCACGTACACCAAACGTTTCGTCCACCTACTTTTATCTGATTGGTTCACCATTTGGGTTGTTTATAAAAATAGGACCCAGGCTCATGAGATGATAGTGATTTTCCTCGATGTCCGGCTGCATCACTATCAGTTCAAAAACTTGCGTGAGTGATTACAAAGCGTGCAGTTGTTTATTGTTTTTGACTTTATTTGATATGGGGAAGGGAAATAATATCGCATGCTCGATTTTGCAAAGCGCTAAGGCACCAACCTCGTCCCCAGGGGTATAGTTCGCTCAGACAACCTCGGAGGGGGGGGGCTTTGTCGGTTTTTATACACTACGTGTAATAATATACATATAAAATATACTGTATAGTATGCGTTAATCGGTCGGCCCGCGAAACTTGTTCAAATGGAAAATCGTTGAATATTCAGGTTCAGGGTAATTATTGATCAACCCGTCATCCGCGAGAATAGTGGTCCGGTCAATTTCATTAGTCCTAGACCTACTCGTCTTGATTCATTGTCTGCGTGAATGACCATCGTGTCGCATCGTCTCACAACAAGAAAGACTTTTGTGCACCAGCAGAAAATTCATTTGAATTGACATGGTGTTGTATGGAGAGATGCGTAATCAACTTAACTAGGCCTAGAACGCGGATATTCAACCTTTCACACGTGGCCAATGTTTTGTGTGTATTGAAAATAGTGTTAAAAATTTCTGTTATTATTTCATTATGATGCACGTATTCGTGTATTTTTTGCTGACTGCAAAAATATAGTTTCATCATTTTCTGAAGAATATGTCATGTATCGTAGTCCTAATACCGTATTGACTTTGCTGCCCTTACGGCCTGGGTCACTAAGATTTGTTTAAATATGTATCTGTGTGTTTTGTGGAAACTGCAAATGTTTTTAGCCCGCTTGGCCGCAAGGCCCAGCAGGGCTTATGCTGTGGTTGGGGTCATTAAGTGGTGGTCTGTCGTGCGTTAGTCCGTACGGCGGTACGTACGTCCGTACGTCCGTAAACTTTGGTTTGTTAGCGCTGTAGCGCCTTTATTTTTAGCCCGCTTGGCCCATAGGCCAAAAGGGCTTATGCTGTGCTTGGCGCCTTTAGTGGTGGTCTGTCGTGCGTGCGTGCGTGCGTGCGTTAGTGCGTGCGTGCGTCCGTAAACTTTTCCCTTGTCAGATGGATAGCGCCTTCAGTTTTTGACGGATCATTTTCATATTGCATATGGTTGTGTATGACCACAAAATCTAGGTCAAGTTCGATTTTGGGTGCGATTCGATTCCTACTTTGGCCAGCAGGGGGCGTTTTGTGAAAATATTCAAAGGCCTGTATTTTGAGAATGACTTGAGCTATCGTGTTGAAACTTTGTATGTTTGTACCTCTAGTTTGTGGTGACTTCCACACGAAATTTTGGCGCAGTCAGATTCTTCACTTTGCCACTAGGGGGCCGAAACGAAAACATCTAATTTTTCCTTGTCAGATGGATAGTGCCTTCAGTTTTTGAAGGATCATTTTCATATTGCATACAGGTGTGTACAACCACAAAATCTAGGTCAAGTTCGATTTTGGGTGCGATGTGATTCCTATTTTGGTAGGTAGGGGGCGTTTTGTGAAAAATTTAAAAGGCCTATATTTTGATAATCGTTCGAGCTATTGTGTTGAAACTTTGTATGTATTTACCTCTAGGTTGTAGTGATTAGGCCTATGCTTTCCACCACTGTGCTGAAAAGCCAAGCGGGCACAGTGCCATTGGCACTATTTTTGAGGAATCTTTTTGGTCTTTGGTGGGTGTATATATGGGCCTAAGATCTCGGTCGAGTTCGATTTTGAGTGCGGTGGGATTCCTACTTCAGCCTCCAGGGGGCGTTTTGTGAAAAATTTCAAAGGGCTATATTTTGATAATGGTTCGAACTATCGTGTTGAAACTTTGTACGCATTTATCTTCTTCAAATTTCTATCAAGGGTAAATAGGATACATAACATAATACTGCTTCAAGCCAAGCGGGCACAGTGCCATTGGCACTATTTTTTATTGTTTAGTTAGTTACTGTTTGTATAGAGAGTATCTTTCTTGTAACTGTTTGTATAAATCTGTACGTCATCAAATCTAAATGTTTTGGGTACGCGGAAAAAATTCCCCTCGAAAAAAATCAACCTGGAAAAATCTACTTTTTGGTAAAGTAGGAAAAAATCCCCTTGGAAAGAATCCCCTCTTGGGTACAGTAGGAAAAAATCCCCACTGTCCTACCTTTCGAGTTCACACAATGGGTACCGTAGTTACTAAGTACGGAACAGAATCGCGGTTGCAAATGGAATGTAAAAGACGGACCGAGCCTGAAAACTGGAACGGAACAGAACTATCTTATGAATGGCGCTGTGCTGTGTGATGTTGGGTTCGTTCTGTCATGTTGGTATTAAAGGGAGACTCCACTCATTGTAAACTTTTGAATTTTTATCAATCCATGTAGACTATTCCCATGAGTTGTGATGTCACTAGTGTCAATAGGCTGACGACCTTTGTAATGAATGATCTAATACTCTTGTGACTGCCTAGGTCTATTGGTTGTACCTTCATAAATATGCATTGAGCACTGATGACATCATGAGTGCTGTGCAATGGTCCCCTTGGGATCCAATTAAAATACTTAAAATGGTGAGTTTCGTGATTTAAAAAAAATACGACATGTTGCAGATATCAGTGGATTTGAATGTAGGCTATTAACGATATTTGAAAAATTCAAAATTTTACACAATGAGTGGAGTATCCCTTTAAGCTCGATTCTCGGTTCGTGCCGTTATTTTGCAAAATTGAGATCAATGTTTTTTATATATTGTGTCCTTATAAATTTGTGCTGTTGTTTCATCTGAAGTATTGCCTCCATCTGTGTATTCGAGGTGTAATACCTACAAAAGTATATGTTAATAGCGTATTCGTGATATGTTAATAGCGTATTCGAGATGTAATACCTACAAAAGTATATGTTAATAGCGTATTCGAGATGTAATACCTACAAAAGTATAATAACGTATTCGAGATGTAATACCTACAAAAGTGTATGTTAATAGCGTATTCGAGATGTGATACCAACAAAAGAATAACAGCGTATTCGAGATGTAATACCTACAAAAGTATATGTTAATAGCGTATTCGAGATGTAATACCTACAAAAGTGTATGTTAATAGCGTATTCGAGACGTAATACCAACAAAAGAATAACAGCATGTTCGAGATGTAATACCTACAAAAGTATATGTTAATAGCGTATTCGAGATGTAATACGACAAAAGTATATGTTAATGGCGTATTCGAGATGTAATACCTACAAAAGTTAATGTTAATAGCGTATTCGAGATGTAATACCTACAAAAGTATATGTTAATAGCGTATTTGAGATGTAATACCTACAAAAGTATATGTTAATAGCGTATTCGAGATGTTATACCTACAAAAGTATATAATGTTAATAGCGTATTCGAGATGTACATGTAATACCTACAAAAGTATATGTTAATAGCGTATTCGAGATGTAATACCTACAAAAGTATATGTTAATAGCGTATTCGAGATGTTCATGTAATACCTACAAAAGTATATGTTAATAGCGTATTTGAGATGTAATACCTACAAAAGTATATGTTAATAGCGTATTCGAGATGTAATACCTACAAAAGTAGTTTACTGGTCGTGTAAGTGTTTTTGAGACGAGTATTGACTGTAGGCCCACTACTCCCTTGTTCTAAGAACGATGGCACCAGATGAGTGTCATAATTTGCTTGATTCTTTCTTGGGGCTATTAAGAAACTGCTATAATATTATGCAAGTTGTCACAAGCCAACTCCAATTAAGAATTCTGAGTTTCTCATATTTAAACATGGTGTACTTTGCAAGAGGTCGCTTCATTTCAGATGGCGCACCAGGCATTTGAATATGGAAATCCAAGAAAAAATTGAAACTGTTCTCTTGAAATTGAGAAATGCAGGCGCGGATCCAGAGGGGGGCCGCGCCCCCGCCCCCCCCCCTATTTTTGGCACACCAACCAAAAACGGGTCACTAACTCCGAAAAAATGTGCAAATAGATGAGGAAATCATGCCCCCAGATGCTTGGAAATCGTATCTAATGCATCTGGAATTCAAAATTTTCCAGACCCCCCGTTGTGGCTCC
>NMRB01002215.1:98565-118830 GCA_002633025.1 Notospermus geniculatus | reverse complement strand
TATCGACCCAGGACGCAAAACGCATCATTTGGGACCAAAGGGGAACGATATGTCAATTTCGTCTCTACCAGCTCAAAGAATCTTTCATTACGCCAATCAAAATTTCAGGAACGCAGCAACGTCTGGTCACCGGCAAGAAAGAAAATCGAACAGTACAACCACAAAAAAGATGAAATATCACCTGTTCAGCATTTTCAGTTGCTCAAGGATTTTCCCGCTGGGTTTCGGCACTTGGATGGCATAAAGAATGACACCAAACGGCGATCAAAAATGACCCAGTGGTTAAACTGGTCGGCGGAAAAAACAGACCAAAACCCGCAGCGGGAGGGTTTTATCAGTTCCAATGCGAAAAAGGGTGACCTTGGTGCTCCTAAGGTCCAAAGGAAAAAGGCAGTTGTGCCTAAAAAAGCCACGACTGCAACACCACGAAGGGTTGTTTCTACAGCAAGGATTTACAGAACGCAACTCGACCGTGTGTCAAAGGTTTACAACAGTCCTTACATGAAGGTCAAGGCTGATGTCATTCAATCGGACCAAGTGTATCCTACGAGAGCTAGGTCGTGGCATAAGAGCCCTAAACCGACTCAAATGAAGGAAATCAAGGAAAAATACATGCCTATTTCATTAAAAAGACAGAAGATGGAGGTTGTGGCTACAGACCATAGGAAAGAGCGACGCTTTTCGGTTGCCCGTGGGGAACAACGTGGTAAAAACGCACAGGGTGCTGTACGAACGGTGGCGCCACCTCAACCCAAACCTACTGCCCGTCCGAAAATATGTAACAAATGCTTCAAACCTCGGATATCGTATGTTGTCAACCCAAGTCATCTATGCAGGCATGCCGAGGACACTATTATGGTTTTGGTGATGGTTTTCTCCGAACATTCACACCAAGAAAAGCGGATGACTATCAGAGAAACTTGGGGGAGCGTTACCAGCAAAAACGTTGGCGTTGTCCGTCTGGTGTTTGTTCTCGGCGATATCGCCGACAATGACTTAAAGGCCGGGACTAGACAGGAAGCCGCAACGTACGGTGATATCTTAATGGGCGATTTCAAAGACAATTTCAGGAATCTTACCCTGAAAACCGTGATGAGCCTACATTGGGCAACTGATCATTGCTCCAGGGCAAAATACCTTATGAAAACGGATGACGACATGTGGGTGAATATACCTATGTTTCTGTCAATGGAAATGCACTTTCCCTTAAAGCAAGCCGTCGGCGGGACCTGCTGGACTGAACCCTGGAGCCCACACCGTGAGAGGGACAAATATTACGTATCTGAGCTTGAATATCCCGACGATTTGTATCCATCGCTCTGCGTCGGGACTGCTTACGTCATGACACTGCAAACTGCCAGCGACATCTATCGAGTTCATCCTAACATTCCGTTTTTCTATCTTGAGGATGTGTATGTTGCTCTTTGTCGCGAGCACCTCGGGTACGATGTGGTGCCCATGCCTGGTTTTTACAACATTAAAGAAGCGTTCAGTGTATGTCACTATCGTACGAATGTCGTGACAAGTCACTGGGTCAGCGAAGACGAGATTCGAGAAGCATGGTCACAAGAATGTACCTTAGAAGCAGGGGACCCCATCAGTGATTTTTTTGCAAAGTATCCCAGAGTGAGCGCGACACATCCCCGGCATCCACTTTAATGCCGGTGAAAAAGGAAAGAATGTCCCTCCGGAAAGAATGTGGGGTTGTGTTTGTAGTTTGACAAAGAAAAGTACATGTAACTGTACATGTACATGTTTGTCGACCAGACGCTAATACATATAGGAGCTGTCAGCGAGTTGACCAATAGGTGTCACTACGGCCCAATTCAATGCATATAGCGGACACAGTCATTATTGATCGAGCAGCAATCACGTAGATTTTCCTGTACATTGGTCCACTAGAACTTTGCTGCCATCTGGTTGGCAATATGCGCGGCTGACTGCTCCTATTTCCGCCGAGCCTATTGTCCTTGACGCTGGCTTTCCATTCACGCGATTTTCGAGCTGTAAGCGCTCAAAAGCATTGTCCTCGGACCAGACCACTGGACACGGACAAAGATTTTGCGCGTTTGTCGCTCGAAAATCGCGTGTCGTGAATGGATTCTTAGTTCATACTTCGAAGCGCGACCATCGTAGGCGACCGCTCGCGCGATCTGGGTTTCGACGTAGACTGGTCCCCTGTCGTACCGCTGCGTTCCTCCACTACTACGACAGGCCGCGTCCGCAATGTTTGCCTGAATTCTGACACACGTATGCAAATGAGCAATGAAGGCTCGTAACGTTGCGGGAGTCTCTAAAAACAGATGATGAGCTCATGGCGCGACCGTTGATGACCTTTGGTTGACCAATCACATGCCGAGTTGGCTCTCAAGCTGCCTGTCGTAGAAGTCAACGCACGCACTACGACAGGGGACCAGTCTAGGTTTCGACGCCGACCCCGTCGCGCGATTTGATAATCTCATTGATTTGATTTCTCATTGATAATATTTCGTTTAGGGTAGGGTGCATCTGGAATATGACGTAAACGCAGAACAAGAAATCTACACTTGAATATCTTGCTGGGTTTAATGAATATCTTGCTGGGTTTAATGAATATCTTGCTGGGTTTTTGCACCATAAAACGACAACAACTAACATTACAAACACTAATATTACATTCACATGTAATGGCTATATAATTCTTCAGTTTTAACGTAAAGACACCAAACCCCTAAAGCCTGCCGCACACTGGAGCTGAGCTGAGCTGAGCGTGTGCGCGTAATTTCGGTGAGTTTTTTGCCTCGCGAGGCAGAAAGCTCGCGTGTGTGCCTATTTTCCGGTGAGCTATCTGCTGAGCAAAGAGTTTCGAATGACTTTTTGCTCAGCAGATAGCTTTCCAGTGTGCGGCAGGCTTAAAGGAACCACTTGAGCACACTCTGTTTCTTGTCCGATGAGTTCCAGTTTTTCTCACCAGATGGCTCTTATCGCCCTAATTTCCATGTTAAAATAATATTTCTTATCAAATTTGGGTTGGTGGCCGTAGCATACAACAATCCACTAGCCCTGCACCCAAATTTGTGAAGAGTGACCAATTCGTGCCAGGGCTGGATAAACCTGTTGGTCACATCCCTGTACATATATGTACAGTAGCCTATCTAAATGTACATGTATAACAGATCTCCCGAGAGACACATTGTGCGCACGGGTAATGTCTGCTAAATGTTCCATATCACAAGAACTACTGAATGGAATCGTATGGAATTTTCGCACATAATGGAGAAGACCCATAGCTATCGTAAAAAACAATAGAAAAAGTCTCACTGAAAATTTCTTGCGGGTATCACGTTTTCTCCGAATGTCGCAAAACATTTGAAACCTTTAGGTCTAGGGTTTGATGTCTTTATGGTTTTAGTTCATGTAAATGAATTTATAATACTTTCAGTTACAAATACAATGTATTGAATAGTTTTCTATACAATATTGAAATATTGAATTTAGAGCTGTGCGCCAAATTTGGCTTCGTTGAGCCAAAGACAGCATGGGGAATTTAATGTTGGCCTACAGCAGAAGGAACCGAGATGAAGGTGTGAAGGGAAAGAATGTCAAAGGAAAAACTGTCCGGGGAACAAAAGATCCTATTGTTACATTCTAATATCTGACAATTGATTTCTATACGCATGCCGCTTATTCCGTCATTCAACTAGAAGTGGACACTTTTTACAGGGGGACACTTTTTACTGCTACACCTGATACAAACGGTGATGAATGAAGACGAATATTGCTGTACACGTTATTAGTGAGTTTTCGCAAACCTGACGAAATACAAGTGAATCTTGACATATTCAAAATAAAGTGAATCGGGGCATTTTTAGACTTTAATGAGGAACCCGCAGAACTACGCCACGACGTGGCGCTGTCAGTGTAAGGCCCGGAAGTCCTATTTTCTAACAGTATTTCCATTTACTTCTTGCCCCCAAATAAACCACTCTCTTTGGTTCAATTTTGAATAAATTACACTGTCCTGTTTCATGTTCAAAGTTCTCCATATATCACTGCTTTGTTATTGGGGAAATTTCCACGGAAAATTGTGTAGAAAAATGTACACATGCTTTGACGACCTGACGTCAACAGCGAAAAAAGTGACGTCAGTACGTCATTCGGGTCTTATACTGACTGCGCCATCTGCAGTCATGCGGGTTCCCCATTACATGTAGTTTATAATGGGTAACTGTTTGTAATTTTTTAGAGGAAACTCTATAGGCACCTGAAGACTGCTTGTCTTTATGTAATGGTATAATCCGGAACAGCTCAGTCGGTAGCCAAGATTCAGAATTTCGCCCCGAAAATGAAATTTTAGGGTATAATTAAAGGTTAATTAATAGCATTACTGTTAACCCAAATTCTCAACAGGGTTTATACTTAATTAATAAACTTGGTTTAATAGATTACTTTAGGTCATAAAAAGATATCGATTTTTCAATTTTGTGCGTGCATTACTTTGGGCTTAGGTATCCCTTCACCTAAGAAGACGTGAAAACGACGCGCACTGTAGCCGGCTCAGGATTAAAGGAGCGTCGTGCCCTTTCTTTATGGATTGGGTTAGGCCCCTAAACACGCAATACCCTGTAAGGATTCAGACACGTTAACACCGATTCCAAAAATAGTACTTTCCCTTGTCTCGCTTACGCCGCAACATTTTCCGAGGCCTCGCCGTTGGTGACGCTGCGGCCTTTGCCGGTTACACTAGTGATCCGTGTTGTTGCCGTATTCCCACTGCATGTCTTGGGATGGCCGTTACCCGTAATGCCCCGGCACCGGAACGTATTGATGAAATCATCTCGGAACTTCTTAACCCCGAGGACGTAGAGATAAAAGTTGACAGCGTGGTTCAGGTACATCAGTAGGGCGATGACTTCGAAGGTGATTTTACGGACTGCCGCCTGCTTTCGGGTCCATGGTGCTGGATAGCCCACGTTCCAGACGAGGATGTCGATTGCGTTGGGGAAGTAGCAGAAGATGAACACCCAGGAAACAAGCATCAACATGACGTTCAAGTGGGTATCTCGTTTCGCCTGACTGCTTTTCTCGGCCATCATCGTGACTCGTTTTTGCCGACGCCGAAAGAGGGCAGTCATGATGGCGATATTGCACACAAGGACGGTCATCGGCGCAGCCCAGAGCCTAACCACGGCGACTGCATAGTAGAACACTGTGTACAACCACGCGGGGTTGAAGGGACATTGGGCACGGTTGATGACACCTTGCTTGATCTTCATGCTCCGAGTAAAACACGGGCTGGCGAACACAGCGAAGAATACGGTGAGGCCGATGACGGTCTTCCGTGCTCGGGAGACGGTGCACCTTTGCCCCGCCGTTAGTGGCCGACAGACGCTGATGGTCCGATCAATGGTCATGAAGACGAGGATCCAGGCCGACGTAGTCACCAACCAGTTCCCACCGAAGAAATACCCCTTGCAAAATACATCGCCCATGGCGACAGCTACATGCGGAAAGTGCGTTGTCGTCCATCTTAAACCGGGCCAGGCGATGCTGTTGATGAGGTCGTAGATAGCAATGATTTTCATGTACCACGTCGTGCTGGCAGAGCTGTACTGCTGACGGCACAAGACGAGAAGACTCAACGCGTTCCCGAATACGCCAAGGAAGATGACTATAGGTACACCGTAGCGGCCCATCATCTCGTGGACATGCTGAAGAGTCTCAACTTGCGGGTCGTCGAAAATAAGTTGTGTTACCGGGACATCCGTGACATTGCCGAAATCATCAACAAGTGTGCCATTTTCTCGTCCGGCCGTTGTCGGGTCAAACAACGACGGTGTTGACAATTCGTCGAAAATTGAACTCGTCGTTGCTATGGTTACACTGTCTGTAGCGTTCATTGGTGGCGTTACCATTGTTGAAATTTGCTCGTTCGCGTGATGGACGTCACCTGGAAATAGAAACGATTGGGTGAGTTTTAAAGGTCTGTTTTAAAAGGCGCCAATCGTTTACACAGGGCTTTTCTATGGTGAGGAGAATAAATTATGTTGCTTTGTAAAAAAATCCAACCGCTAGGATTTCCACAGTGGGTTTTAAAGCGCGACTACATGCGTTAGGTGACTCTTTCTCCCTCCACACCTCGATATGACTGGTCCCCTGCCCAGCCGTATATAGCCAGTGATAACACCGAGGCTGGACTGATACTATATACATGTATCATGGCAGCCATAGCTTCACCACTTGACAAGTTCAACGTGGTGTTATAGCGTGAATAACCCTTCATCAGGTAAGGTACACATGCTTCAACTCATTCGGCTGTGTGTAAGAACACACAGAATACCTAATTGGTAACTTACATCATTCAAATCGATAGATTTGAACAGTCTTGTCGAGCATGCATTGACAAGATCATGATCAACCTCACCACCATGAATTAGCTCTGTGTGTAAATGGTGTACATCGACCGTGTGTATAATGCTATGAACGAGGTCACCGTAAATGAGATGCACTACGACGGCGTCACGAAATTCAGTTTTGGATGCATAGCGTGGCGCTTTAACGGTAAGAAAGAACAAAAAAAAAGATAATGGGATAAATCATGTACTAGGTGTCACCCATGTAGAATCAACGCATGAAGAAACGAAAAAAATCTGTTGGGAAGATTTTGTGAAATTTGTGTTTTTCAAATTCATGTACATTTTCCTGTACATTTATGTACATGTATATAAAAGTATATGGCAAAGTCCTAGCCGTAGTTTCTGTTTTCAGCACATTTTACATTATATTACACTTTTACGGGATTCTCCATGGAGCATTTGATAGAAACCACCCAGATATATTTTAACAGATGAAATATCAAAACCACAAAATTGTCGATTCTCCATGGTATTGGGTGACACCATAAAGGAATCAACCATAAAGGTTTAACTGCGAACGATGAGCTTACTGAGTTATACACTTCATGTGTTGCCACCAGATGTCTCTCACTGCCTGAATTTCGGCTTTACGTAATAGGCACGAGCTTCAGCTTTTTTTGTGGTGAAGAGGTACATGAATCTGTCAACTTGATGCTTTGAATTCCATTTCTGAGGATAACAGAGCTATTTTCAGCACAATTAGTGTTCCATGTGCAAATGTACGTCAGCCTATTCAAATGTACACAGATGACCCTGCGCTCACATCGTTCGTGGGGTTCTCATTAATTCAGTCATTTTGTATCATAAGATCAACTAGTCGGAATTCAACAAAATTTGCAGTAAGCATGCAGAAGGGTCTTACCTGTCATATGGAAGAGTCAGAACGCAAATCTGTTGAGGTTTAAAGGGATATTGTCCACATTTATAAAATGCTAAATTTGTAAGTTGAACCTTTATGGTTGATTCACCTTTATGGTGGTGACTCCTAGTACAGGTTTTATCGCATTATCTTTTTTTGCTCTTTCTTATCGTTAAAACCCACTGTGTTTCGTTATCAAGGCCTTAAAAATTGATTTTCCCGCGCTTTCTCAGTCGTTTTGTGTAAGTTTTACGTTCCGAAAATAAAACTTACACAAAACGATTGAGATGCCTATGAGGTGCGTATTGCGCTTACGACTGCGTATGAAAAAAATGTCAATGCGCAACTCATAAGGAATTAGGATACGCAGAAGAGTGACAGGGCCTTTATGGAGAATATAAAAAGGCCACAGCAATTTCAAATCAGGTAGCAGGGGGACAAAATACTCTAATCTCCCATTTACCTGTCCCATTCCTGAACTCGGAAAAAAATGGCCAAATCCTAAGTTGAAGATATCGCACGCTGTCATTCTTTGCCAGGCTCGGGAGTGGCACAAGTAACTGGACAGGACATTACTGTTTCTGATCATACCCCCACCCCATTATCTTCAACTTAGGATTTGGTCATTTTTTCCACGTTCAGGAACAGGTTCAGGGACAGGTAGTGGGAGTTTAGAGTACCTTGGCATTTTGAAGAAAATGAAAAGGCTACAAGGAAAATGCAATACAAAATCAAGTGTCAGGGAGATGATCTTGGCATTTTGAAGAAAGTAGAAAGGTCATAAAGGTATCTCAAAATTGCTTGATGCCCAGACACGAAATTTTTTCATCTCTCTCTGGCCCCCCTCCCCCCTCTAATGACGAAAAAGTCGTATGTCCGGCATCAACACTTTTATTTCAGAATTACTTCGTGTTTCTATTGAGGACCAGTAGGGTACATGATAAAACAAGATAATCTTCCTATATTGGACGTTCTCTGGTTTCTTTCTTCTAATTTACACGTGATGCCAAAAGTTCTAAGGCCAGGAAAGTGCTGACCCCTCCCCCCAGACGAACTTCAAAACTTATGACAAGATTTTGATGGTGGTTTTTAGTGATATTTTGGAAAAAATCGGAAACTTACCTTCAAGGTGTGAATCGATATCCGTAAAATTCTCAACACCAGCAAAGGTCTCGCAGCCTTCTCGAAATGTGATCCGATTGTCCTCTGGGCCGCATCTCCAATCCACGCCCTTGTTTGCGAGGGATTTATAAACCCTTTCCCTGTACGGGTTCATTAGTGATTGTATAATGCGTGAACGATTAGCACGTACGGTTAATTCCCTTTCCCTGTTATCATCCTACGTGATAATAAGTCATCAAATGTTACACTCTCTCAGTGGTTGGTAATTACCGGCAGGTATCATCTTTGAAAGTGACTCGAAATTAATGGAACGAAGTATTCTACGACGTTGACCTGCTTCAGGGACCATTCAGGGACCATCTGCTAGTCAGAGCATTTGAAATAAATTGATACCATTTAAATTTGAAACATTGCCAGAAAAGTGACTTTGACGCTTCAGCCTGGTGCCTAATTACATGAATTAGGGCTAATGGGGAACCCGCACGGCGGTTTATCCCGACAGGTCGGCGTTGCGTGCGGTTGTACCGAAACGACGTCATTGACGTCATTTAGGTGTTGACGCTGCGTAATGAAAAATTGGCTGTACATTTCTCTACGGGAAAAATGACACAAAAGACGTTGCTTTTATCGCCATCACTGTAAAAACCATTTTGTCCACTACCTGGACACGTGGGTTTGAGGTGAGAATGGGTCCATCCATGGTACCCAGAATATTTGTTCTTCGAGCCTGAAACGAGGAGGTCCTTAGGTTCCAGTAACCCATAATGACCAGTTTCACAGGTCACTTTGGCCCATCTACTATTGCTGCTCGTGGGTGCCAACACCCCACGGTAGCATTCGTAGATGGGCCAAAGTGACCTATGAAACTCTCATTATGGGTTACTGGAACCTATAGACCTGTCCGTTTCAGGCTCGAAGAACAAATATTCTGGGCACCAATGGACCCATTCTCCATTGAACACGTTTCAAAACCCATGTGTCCAGGTAGTGGACAAAATCATGGGTCTCTCGAGCCCATTCGTTTTTACAGTGATTGTATCTCTTCATTTTAAGAAAAAAAGGAATGGGATTTAAAGAAAATTTCATCTGCTACACGATAATGAAAGTTTTACTGTCGGGCGACCAACACAAATGGTTTATTTTCACGTCAGAAATAAATGGAAATAACGTTAGAAAAAAAGAGATTTCGGTACAACCGCTCGCAGCGCCACGTCGTGACGTTAGTGTGCGGGTTCCCCATAGGACCCTTATCACACAGTTTTCACACCTATGGCCTAATAACTGCCACCCAATCGGCCCTTTGATCTTTGGTGTAAAACGGTCCAACTTAGTAAAGTGTAGATTTTCGCCATGAAGGAACACAAGGTTAACCATTTGAGTCAGAAGCCTTGTTCCCGTCTCCAACTTCCCAGAGGCCTCTTTGTGGAGCAAGATGTCGATGTGGAGATTATACTTACACTGTTAAAAATATCTGTAAATTTACAACAGCATTTTCACTGCAAGGTTGCTGTAAAATTCATTTTACCGCAAACTGCTGTTTTTTTTCACTGGAATTTAACAGCAAGATTACAGTTTCTCAGTTTTAAAGACAGCATTTGTTGTAGAATTTATGCAATTTTGCTGTCAGAATACAGTAAACGGGTGGTGTCAAAATACAGAAAAGTGCTGTGTTACTCTGCTGCCTACAAAGTGCTGTCAGCATTTTTAACAGCGTAGTGTCAGAGTTATATCGAACAAAATGGTGAAAGGGGAAGGAAGGAGGCGACCCTCTCTAGGACAACTAACATCGTCAAAAAGTGTTGCATGTTCTACCGTAGGCCTATGTGGGATATTGGGAAAGCTTCAGTGACCCCCCTCTGTCCATGTCACAAATATGCTACTTGTATGTTAAAAATTCAAAGTCATAAATCGCAACTCTCAACGTCGCTCAACTTCTACCTCAGAGGCCAACGCGCCAGGCACTAGGCCATAAAGGAAATCCTCCATAGCCGGCGGGTTAAGCCGTGCCATATACATGTATATAACCATGGAGGTAGTATTGAGAAGGAGCGAGCACGGCCCTAATCGCTGTGACCACAATTCCACGCCCCCATTGTTTGCCTTTGTTCCCGCCTATTGTCCGGTACGCACGCTGAGCTCCTTGAAGGCAATCATGAATTCCGCACAACTCTCAAAGTGCAGCGCCATCTATAATTGATATCGCGTCGACCCAATCATATTCTTGCGTTTTTCTCCACGTTGGGAATTAGATAACCGGCTATTTCGAAGACAACTCAATTTGGTAAACTCTCCGCTGTATTTTAGTGAAAAAATCATCGAAAAAGACCAATTTCCAATAAAGATATCTACGTTTTAAGGTAAACATGATAATGATAATGATAATGAGATTCTTCGCATCTGAAAAGTTTGAAGAGGATTGCGTTATGATAGTTTAAAAGATGATTAGTTCAGGTAACATATACGGGTGGTCGTTTCAGTGCGAGATGCTGCGAGGTGCTGTTTTTGACGCGATGAAAACGATGAATTTTTCAGTTTTCGTGCATAGGCAACGTCCACTGCCATTGTTCCCTTCTATTGTTTGGACTCTGACCATTGTACAAGGGAAGTGCTGACTGCACACGGAAATTACCGAAGATTAGATCGGCTTTTTCCGACCATAGTGCGGCGTTATTAGCCTATTGTCCCCCTAATCACTTTAGCAAACAGCGGAACGATGATTGTACTGTTTGATGTGGGGTCCGTGTTCGCTCCTTCTCAATAATACCTCCATGATATAACTGGGGTTTAGTTGGTACACCACATTCCACTTCGGACGAAGATGACTCGTCCACGAGTCATTAGCGAGTTTTCGCAAACCTGACGAAAAACGAAGTACGAAATACGAAATTGGACATCACTTCAAGGATCAAATGTATTTCTGGAGATGGTTGGTGCCACAAACATTGCCTGCTGCAAGTGCGTACCAGTCATCTCCTGAAATACATTATTAGATCATGGAAATGAAGTAGAATTTCGTATTTCGTATTTCGTCAGATTTGCTAAAACTCACAATCGTATCTCGGTACCGCACTGATTCCAAAGCTCCGGGACGAGATCGCCAGATGTATCGTTAAAGGCCTACATGTCTTGTAATTCTTTTGGTGTCATTTACGAGACCTGGTAATCACCAAAGACTCCAACCTTCGTAATTAGGTCAAAGGTTAAATTAACCACCTGAAATCCGGTGCGAATCGAATCGAATTGGTCGGTTTCGGCTCAAAATGGACATATGTCGTATACTATCGGAATTTAAGTCTGATCCAAAGAGAAGGCGAGCACAAAAATCGACACACAAATTGATAATGTACATATAGTCCATTTCCAGATTACATGTATTTGCAAATTTTCGACCCCAACCGGGGTCTTCTTCAGGCTGGCACCTTTACACACTAGATAGTCTTTTCTGAAATCTAGTGTGTAAAAGTGCCAGCCTGAAGAAGACCCCGGTTGGGGTCGAAAATTTGCAAATAATCTGGAAATGGAATTTAAGTCTGAAGAACCATTTAAATTGTATTTTTTTGTCTAAAAAAGGTCTGCCATGGAAAGTAAATTTGACAACAACGCTTATTAAGTAGCGATGCAACTAGAAGGCCAATTATAATGCCGATTATATCAGAGGTACTCCTCTAGTCACACCGCTAAGTATAAGGAGTATTATTTCTGACGACGTAAACCAGGTGTAATGTATGAGAATGCCCCCCGTATGACAATGACCGCTTTATTGTTCGGCGGACACTCAAATACAGAAAGACATGTTGATCAGTGCCTCCCCCATTGTCACGTCGCGGCTTATTCCGTCAATCTTTTGTTGGGGGGCATTGGCAAACGGGGGGCAGTGAAAAACATTACACCTGTAACCGACTTTCGTTGAGCTTAAATGTACAATCGATGTACATGTACACACGTACAAGTGGATGCAATGGCACACAGTGGTAGGCCTGGGTCTACAAAAAGTTGTAAACTGTTCAAGTACAGAGTAAGCTACACTGTTAGAAATTATTAAATTTACAGTAGTAATTCTACAGTAATTTTACAGAAATTCCCTGCAGCAGAGTCCCCAGCACTTTCTGNTAACAATATACTAAAAGCTTACAACACATCAAGTCAATTTGTATACTGCCCAGGGTATGCGCGGTCTCTCTACCACTGATGATGACCCACAATGTACGCCATTTACTAAGGGTGAGGTCGAGGTATAGAAGAGGGTAGGTTACTTATAGGATGCTATAAACTAAGGAGGAGAGTCCAGAAATCTGACTGACTCTGTAGTAGGTTAGAATGGGGAGGAAAAAAACAGCGGTTTTTCAGGGAATGATGACCTGTAATGTAAATTCATAGTCAAACAGAGGAACGCAATCTTGAAACCAACCAAATCACACCTTTGTCTGTGAAGAAGCTAATGTTACATACACCAAAATCACAGTTGTACGGTCACAGAGACATGGTTTTGTCACTGGGATCTAGCTCCTCCATCATTATCTTATCAAAAACGTCGGTGTAGGACTTTGATTCAAAGATATCAACAGCCTGCTGTGTGGTCATCAACGCCGACCACCACCAACAGGAGAAGCTGGACACCCAATTTTGTCTATAGAACTACCGGTAATAATGTGATACTAGTAAATGTATACAGGTTCAGCTCCTGATTCAATATTATGAACACATTTACAGTTTCACTGTTCTGTGAACACTGCAAGTTAGGGGGACAGTTCTCCCTGAAATGGGGATGAACTCAAGAACTGTTAAGAAGAGGCAACAGTGATATTGAATCATGTGTGTAGTGTCCTACATCAGTAGTAGAGGTCCGTGCACTGGCTGTGATAGTCTGCGTTGAAGTCTTACCAGTAAATTCAAATCCTGGTTGAGGAAAGGTTTGACACAGGTATAGGTAGAAGAGAGCAGAAATCATAGGAAGTTCAGTTTAAACTGTGTCAGTAAAGATGGTTGTGGACACTAAAATATCACACTATGTGAAAATGCACAATTTTTTCTACAACACTCAAAAAAAAGAGGAAAAGAGAAATACAAATTTGTTCACAAAACGTTTGGATTTTTTCAGGTTCACGACGGCTTAACCGATACCTCAAGGAGTCAATTATGAGATAAAAGGGAATACTAACCAAATAACTCCTTGTGGGAAAAAATGACGTTCACGATTTACCTGTTCATAAACATTAAGCAGGGAACGTTTGCTTTTACTCCACGAAGCCAGCAATCAAACCTTGAGATTTTCCAAGAAAAAAAATACCAGAAGACCATGAGATGTTCACCAAAGGGAGTTGAGTTTAAACCACTGATTTTTTTAGACTGATCTTACCCAAATACTTGTAATGCCTCCCTGTTTTGTCGAGGAGGGCCTGGTTCAATTGAGGCCAGTAGTGAAAGAGAAGATTTGCTGCTGGCGCTCTGGACTGGGGTGGTCCGTACGCTATCACCATCAACAGGTCCTGAAAAAGTAAAAGAAAATCAGAGACCCATGTTTTCCCAGTTCTGTGAGAATTTCAAGCAGAAAAGTACAATATTTCATTTTGAACGGATTCATAGCTTCATTTTCTTCTCGCTCAGACCTCTACTTCATTTAAATGCATCTTCTTGAACACAGGCATTGAATTATCTTAAATTGTTTACCTTTGCAACATCCATCTTCAAGCTCATTAAACATTCCACCAGCCTGGAATGATATTCTGAAACAGACAAGAATGCAGGATTGGTGGAATTACCCTAAAACATCATAAACCGGCACGGAATCCCCATGCTTCTTACTAAACTGTGATAATCTCTAAGGTATTTATTCTCAAACTCAACATTTTTTTCAATAACATTCAGCTATGTCTTGTACTGAAGCTAGGCTCAGGAGGCTACAGTTCTTACAAAAGGATGTGGCTGTACGGTATGTCTAAAACACTGTTATTCCAAAGGTGAATATTACTGTAATGGAATGTTCATGACATCAAATTCACCCACCTCTGTTCTCCACGTACTGGAACACCATCATGATAATCGCAGCCGTAGATTCACTGGCATATGTTGGGTTATCGTTAACTTCAGCGTAACCTGTGTGAATAAATTTAGGGTAAGTTGGCACCCTGTTCTTCATGATTGGACAAGGAAGGTACCGGTACTTCATCTACAAACAGGCATTGGAGAATTTCACAGACGAATCCAACGTTTGTTTATTCCAGTCGAATTCTGACATTTTCACAGAAAAGAAAACCTGGTTACCAGTGCTTGAAGGGAAAAATACCAAGGCGAGTGAAAAAAGGCTCACCTAAAATGGGTCTAGGTGCTCTATTTTTTTATGCCAACCAGATCATTATCCTGTACCAGACACAGCTACGGCATCTGTACCAGAATTATTCTGCCTAGAACATTGTTCTTGTTCAGGGATCAAAGGGTTAAATCACAATAATACAGGTATGTGGACTGTAAGCAACCATTCTGAGTAAATATTTCACTGTCTATAAGTTGATTACATACAGTGATAAAAATATCTTTAGTGATCAAGGGGTTAAAACTTCAAATAGTGGTCACGTTGGAATGGGTTAAACACTTCCAATACACCTACATAATGCTAATCCCTTGTAAAAAAAACCCCAATACCAATACAAGTATTCGTTTTGCATAAGACCATCTTGTCAGCTGATGATTACTGTTGAATGCAGTTGAGAATCAGATCGATGGCCCTCTTGTTATAGCATTTTCCCGCCAAAAAGATCGTTGATACCATGCGGCCGAAAGGCCAGCGGTCGCAAGTAAGTTCAGTCATTTTAAGTAAATATCTGTTAACTGAAAAGAAATTGGCAAACAAATTTGGTATGACTGGAAAGAGCATTCTTCCTGGATGAGAGCCAAATAAATTATTGAAGAATGCAAGCAGAGAATTGGGAGAAATGGACTTGGAAATGTAACGGTGTCTGCCAGATTGAAATGCTGAAGTCGCATTGTGATGTCCAAAGCTAGTGGCGTTTCTCGATCATATTTATGAGGAATGGGCAGAATACATCAGCTTGTTTACATGATTGACGGAAGATCCAAGTATCGAACGAAGAAAATGGTAGGCGCACGGATTTTGATGTTTTGATTTTTTCGGCGTGCGCCATTTTTCACTCGCCTTGACGGCAATTTAGGCGCGTGATGGTGCTCGAGCGCGATCGCGCGCCTCTCCCTTCAAGCACTGGGTTACTGGTAGTAAATTACTAAGTACACTGCCAAAGTTATATCTGGGTCAGCTCAGCGCAAGACCCATGGGTCTCTTGTTTAAGGTAACCCAAATAAATAATGCAAAGTTCTATGACTGAGTGTCTTCCATGTCATAAGAAGTTTATATGCAAATACATGCCATCCCATCAATCATGAACCAACGAAGATTAGAAGATGCAATTATTTACCTAATGTCATGGGAAGCAAATTTGAGCAGAGTAGTTCCACTGTTTCTGAGTGCAGGCTTTGCGGAAATGTCGCCAGAGTTGAAGCGATGATGTATGGTAAAGAATCCAGTAGATCATACTCGAGGAAGGGGACCAAACAACTCAGGACACTCAGTACGGCCTCCCCAAGAGCTGAATGAAAGATTTCATAATATTAGAACATAATAATTATGTATAATATTATTTCTGGCGTTCAAACAATCCATTGCTTCGGTTGCCTGACGGTAAACCTCACATACATCACCTTGCAGCAGATGAAAATTTCTTTAATCTCATTGTTTTTTCTTAAAATGAAGAGTAATGCGAGTGATCCACTGACTTGACGACGAGTTTACGATCAGTTGGCGACTGATCGTAAACTCGTCGTCAAGTCAGTGGATCACCCGCATTAGGTAACGTTTGCGTTTCATTAATTCCTCTAGAAAAATGTAAGGTCAGGACACAACTAAATTGATGTCAATGATATCGTGGCAGTCACATCACTTGCAGTGGATCACCAGTTCCTGATTGAGGGAGCATAATACACAAAGAACACCTTGAAAATGGAGCATCAAGACACCATCAAGACTGCTGAAGTGAAGACCTCAAAAACCTGACACTCTATCCAAATTCTATTGTCATTTTACAGCCTTTTCTCATCATACATGTAACTCATCGAAAAACGTTCTGTCATACAGCATTGTTCAACAGAAAGGCATTTTACATCAATCTACGGTGTACCAGTACACGTCCCATGCTAATCCCTCTCCCAGGTTTTTAAACAAAGACTCACTTTCACAAGATACGCACGGGGGTGTATGTTAGTGAGTGAATGGTGAGGCACGATCTTTGGTGAGACAGGTTTGGCAATATCATGAGACAGCAAGAGAAACGACGTTTGGACAATTGTGCACCTGGGGCTGTTAAGTCAGATGCTAACGTTCAAAGCAACATCATAGCGTTCTGCATTTCAGAATATTTTACAAACTAACAATACTTTAGATGGTTTCATGATATTGCCTTCATATTAATATGGGACCCATGAATCAGGAGTTGTACCCCTCAGCCCAATACCAATTATGATAGACTCTATCAAAAAGACATGCTCTGAACCCATTCACATACAACTTTTCGTCAGCCTTCTTTATAAAACATCTCGTCTCCAGTCTCATCAAGGCAAAATCGACTACATAAAAAACTTTGAGGGCTGAGGGGTGGAAACGGTAACGGTGAATGGTGAATTGAGGTGCCACAATGATTTATGCCGTGACTGTGCTTCCACATGGTGTACTGTTTTACATAACGGGGTATGATATAGAGAAGGAAAAGTCACCCGCTGTCATCTCTGAAAATTCCCCTAGAAAAGAAATAACAAGTCAAACCGTGTCTATTTCTCCACCAGCTTTGCCGATTTCAACATTTTTTTTCACACTAACGGTATAATTTTTATGTCAATTCTGAATTATTTATTCTCTGAAGTAAAGACGAGGAACCAGAACAAATCAGACTTGTTTTGTCAAAGGCATTGCAAGCTTTATCTATCTCGGATAAATCGTGAATAATTTGAATGTCAACAGGGAAAGTGGTGAGCCTCTAAAGTGAGATGGTTGCAAAAAAATTATTTCTAACAACAGCGTCATTTTTTACGAGATGTCATACTTACAACTAGCTGGCAATAGAAAGAAAGCAAACAAAATCTTTACAAAGAGAAATGAACAGACATGAACAAAGCAAAGCAGAAATGGAAGACCCACCTCATTTTCCAATTCAAAAACAAAGCCAATTCCAGGTAATGAAAGTAATTATGTTTGAATTCATTCACTTTTGATAAAATAAGTGGAAAATCTTTTGAGGCAGTGTCAAAACAAAAGCACGCAACAAAACAATTTGGCTGAGAAAGAAAATGACAAAACTGCACGGCATGCCAAAGAAACTTTAGCAGGTCAGTACTGAGAAAGCTTGTCACTGCAGAAGGATTCTCACTATCCCTTGTTACATCCAGAGATTTTAACTCTTCAAAAGCCACAGATCCTGACAACTTCTCCCTCAATTCTCCTACCTGTTTGTCCATACTGGAGTACAGGCACGACATCAATGATCCCTATCACACATGAGTACAGTCCACTGTAGTTCAAGTTTGGAAAGACGGACAGGCGGACGCTGTCTCGTTGGCGTGGTCCATAACTCTCGTCTGGGATACTTGGTACATCTTTCAAGACGCTGAAAAAAAGATACACGTTAGATAGAAAACGGGAAAACAGCAACAAGCATCAAATTGGTGGAGCCCACTTTGAGGTAGACATTCGGTATTGACATTATGACAAGGCTCAATCAAGGCATTTTTGCTTACACTCCTGCAGTTAGACTAAAATTTTACTAACAACAGTGCATAAGGCTGAGTTTACATCGAGGCACACGTGACACGAACACGCAGGCGAACAATGGCTTCACGAGGATTCATCCCCATGAAACCTTTGTTCGCCTGCGTGTTCGTGTCGCGTGTGCTTCGATGTAAACTCAGCCTCAGAGAGTAAAAGTTGGCCACCTCAATCAGTAATCACAATTTGGATTAGAGTAAACATCGACCAAGCTGCTTTCATTTCAACTATGCCATCAAGCTTCATATTCTGAAGAAAGCTGTACCTGAGGAGTGTCTGTGAGAAATACTTGAGAGTGTTGGCCACATCCACACCAGATGGGAGGGGTGTGATGTTGTTGGAGGATCTGTACAAGTAGTCCTTCAGATTCCTTAGTTTAGCATTGACTGGAAACATAATGCAGAAAAAGCTTGGAATAACATCAGCTACATACTGTAGAAATCTACAAGTATGGGTAGGTTTACTCACCAACCCACACAAACTTCAGCAACACCAAATCAATGTCATGATGGCCTGTTTATTGTTTTATCCTGCTGTGAGGCAGAGGCATTGGCTGCCATTGCTAAAAAATGTGTAATATGGGATCTCAACTCAATACTACTGCCCTTAGACACAACCACATAATCTTCATCACATCAAAGACATCTCACAACGTTCAATCATACACTCACATGTTGCAGCTCTGGTTGCCATAGTTACAATCTAATCTCAGTTGTCATGGAAACCTATAGATTCAATGTAGGCTGTGGCAGAGNGCATGCCAGCTGCATTTGTATACTTCTGCCAGTCTGAAGGAGTTCATCGTAGGTTGCCCACTGCACTGTTTCTCTGATAAGAGGAGTCTGGATCTAGGCCATTCCACTGCCTTTGTAACAGGAACGGGGTCACACAGTCAGCAAGTCGAGACAATTGGGGGAATCCCTCCACAGTGTAAAAATAGAATTCCAGGTCACCAAAGGATATTCCTGTCAAAACCATCTTGGAACCAATTTTTTCCCGGTTTTTATTTGCTATAAACACAGACTGATACCTGGCCTACACATCACATCACCATTCATGACTTGGATGATGCCCAATCTCCAGAAGGAGTGTAACAAATCTGCACCGTCTTCCCTCTTATTGTATAGATGATTTAGCACTTGCATGACTTGCCCCAGGAGGAAGAAGATGTGATGTGAGTGATATTACTTATCTGCTGTTGAGTTCAGATTGATGAAAAATTTCATATGCTTCCTTGTCAGGATCTAGAAATATTTTATCTTATCTGATACTAGGCCTATGAGGTTATTGGGTGAGCAGATTTCCTTTCAATTATTAGGCCTAGCCTATGATTGATTATGTATCAATCCCGGGGTATCAATGTATGATTGTATCACTTCTTTATCTGATTTTTTTTCCATTTCATATCCTCAAATTAATGTCATCTAAATGTCATCATAATGTCATCAATTATCAGTTTCTAGCCAATTGTCATTGTGACCTTGGAGGAATTATACTGACAGTATAATTCCTCCAAGTTGTGACCATCATCATCATTTAATTGCATTATGTATGTAACTGGCACCCCCTCAGTTCATGCAGAAGTCCACAAAAGGGGCTGTTCACTTAAGCAGTATTTCAAAGTAACTTTACAAAGTTCAATAAATGGCACTTCCAGTCATTGTGGAGAATTTCCACTTCTTGGGTATGATTAACAACCATCTAGTCTAATAATACCAAAGGAAAAATATCGATTATCTTAATCATTTTTGGGATTATCAGAGAAAAAACAAAGGCATGTTCAGAATCATAGAAATGATCATAAAGTTGAGAAAAACAAATATTTTGGCACACCACTTTCAATGAAAGTACGTTATAGCAATATCTATAATATTGCAAAGAAATATTCAGAATACTGTAATCATTTTTAGAAAGAAAAGACTAATTAGTTTAGTAAACACTGTGAATGGCTCCCTCCCTCTGAAAGAACAGCCCATTCCAAATAAATGTGATTGCCCAGGCATGCAAGTGTGGTCACTGTTACAGAACAGGTTCTGCCCTATGCATTTGAATAGCAGTTACATGTA
>NMRB01002215.1:77124-98371 GCA_002633025.1 Notospermus geniculatus | reverse complement strand
CTCTTTTTGCGTCAGATTGCTTGAAAATGAGGAGTCCAAATTCGATTCCCATGAGTCCAACTAAATGGACTCTTTTGCAGGGAAGACCAGCAAATATGAAGAGATATGTTGACAGTGCGCATGGTAACGCAGAGACGGCGTCAATAGGCCTAAGGGGGCGTTTTTTTCCTCATAGATCCTAAAAATTCATACGGCCATATTGGCATGGACGTTTTTCAATTGCAAGAATGAAAAAATTAGGTGTCACGTTGCGTCCTGAATATCTCAGGAGGACGTTTTTGCAGGAAACTTTTTTTCTCAATTTGCGTCTGAAGTTGATTTCATGCGTCCAGGGACGCATGGACGCACCTTAACGCGATCCCTGCATTATCATACTTTGATGTGACCGTGGTACATCAAAAACCTGAGTAACGTTAGTTACTTAACTTTGATGTGACCGCACACATCAAAAATCGTTTGGCGTGTCTGGTAAATAAGTGGCCATATACTTGATGTGCTGCGGTCAAAACTTGCTGAAATAAACTTCAACATAGGTATTTTGAAACACCCTGTAGTAATGACCTAATATGGCACTAAAATGACAGTATGACAGTTCAGTGTATGTCAAGACCCCATGAAAATATCTGGTAACCTCTCAATAATTGTGAAGATCCACTACTTGTCCACATTGTACTTGGACATCCTAGTGCTGTCTATTTCTGCACTTGTTCAAGGCACCTATAGTAAATGTAATAACTCCATTACTCAGTACTTTGTATTGTACATCATTATGTTATCAAGTATAATTATGATAATTTTATCATATTGTTCCACAATTGTATTCCGTTAACTATTTCATGCTAAGGAACCGTGGCATACAGACATTTAGAACAATGGATTGGTTATGATAAGTCTGATATGTCGAACCAAGAATTGTGGAATGGGCTAATTCGTTAGGATTTTTTGGACTGCTTTTTGCTGCTGGCAAAAGAATTAATTGCGCGGTAAGTTTTTAAAAAGTTCTTTGAACAGGTTTACATGGTTTAGTATTCTGCACTGTCAGAGTGGTAGAGTGGAAACATCAACACCTGTCACCGCTGAGGTTGCAGGTTCCCCATTCTTCATGTGAGAGAGGGGAAATCTCTTTGACAGTGCAGGTTTTCTGCAAGTATAAGTAAAGTCTTCTCCGAAATTCGCAAAGGGGCTGTTCGTTTCGTCACTTGAGGAATCTGAGTTGTGATCCTTGGCAAAATGGAAAAAGCTATGCACTTGCAAATTGCAGGGATTATTTGTTTTGCTGTAGGCCTACAGAGTAGGCACTACAATTTGAAGCTAGCTTTCTCCGTTTTCTCAAGGATCACAACTCATATTCCTCAATTGATGAAAACAAACAACCCCTTTTCGACCCCGACTGGGGTCTTCTTCAGGCATTTTCCAGTAGAGATCCCAGAAGTGAATGAGGATCTTTCTCTACTACTTCTGGTATCTCTACAAGAAAGTGCCTGAGGAAGACCCTGGGTTGGGTCAAAAATTTGCAAATTTCGGAGACGACTTTGCTTACCAGTATATTTGTCATTTTGTGTGTCGTTTTTTGTGCTGTATTTTGGAGAGTAGGGGCCTGTTTCATAAAGTACCTTTAACCAAATGGAAAATGCATTGAGTTAATGGTACCATTAGCTTAAAGTCACTTTATGAAACAGGGTCCAGGTTTTGTGCAGTTACTCAAGTTTCCCCCTGCTTTAATATTTGCCCAATAGACCGTTCTCAAATTGACGTAAACAAGAAAGATCTGCGCACTTCCGCCGAAATTTCAACCATAACCTCGGTCTGAAGCTGAATGACGTGACGCAGACAGCCCCGTGACAGTGACGTCGACGACGTTGCGTCAGACTCGACCATTGCTGAATATTGCGTCACGTCACCCGGTTTCAGATCAAGGTTATGGTTGAAATTCCGCAGATCTGGGAATTTGAGAATGGTCTATACTGCAATATTTGCTACTTTGTGTCATTCCCCACTCTACTGTTGGAACACTTTGTGGTTGTCCAGCACAGATTATGTTCCTTTGTTTGTTGTTTGTCACAACTTCCGTGAAAAAGGATTTTTCATAGTGTGCTAAGCAGAATAAATTTGGGAGGGGTGTTTAAATGTTCATGACTCATTCTTAATTGGTGGAAGTGTCCTGTACTTTGAGACATTGTGAAAAGGAGCAGGTTGCAAGGAAACACTTTCAGTACCGGAAAGTATTTTTGATTCAGTCTCTTTTACTGATGTGGTTTGGGAAGTTGTGTTGGAGAGATGATTTCCATAAAGAGTCACATTCATTGTTGTTGTGGAATACATGTGGGGTACCGGTACTAGTAGTTTTAATTCATCAAAGTCTTCAATTTGTTTGGTACTTTTTGGCTGTGGTCATGCAGACTTTTGTATCCTGGTCTTATTTTCCTTTGGAAAAAATGTACAAGTGTAATTGCTTTTCATAAATTAGTCAATTGAATGTCATGGTCAAACACTGAAGTATTATGAAGATAAGGTTTCCATATAGTGCAGTACGGTAGTTATGATAAGGAGATTGACGCATGAGATTAGCTTTTTCATACTGTGTGCTATATGAAATGCACGTTATCGGAGTCCTATTCATTAGAATGCCTGGTGTATTTGACCATGTCAGTCCACCAGGAGGAAATCCCTTTAGCAAGGACTTCAGATGCCACCTAGGATCCTTGGAA
Organism: Notospermus geniculatus; assembly: GCA_002633025.1. Taxonomy (NCBI): domain Eukaryota; kingdom Metazoa; phylum Nemertea; class Pilidiophora; order Heteronemertea; family Lineidae; genus Notospermus; species Notospermus geniculatus. Next base: position 95,663 of record NMRB01002215.1, on the reverse strand, counting down.
TGGTAAGATAGTGTCACGGTTTCACCATATTGAAGACTGGAAGTTGATGGTTGTTGTTCACTCACTGCTGGACTGTTATGCGAAGTCACATACCATAGTACCACCATAAAGGAATCCCAGTTATAGTAACTGTTATACTATGGAGGTATCTTGGTTTTTATGTGAAATGTTCGAAATACCAAGGCTTAATTCGTTTTTCATGTACCGGTACCTCATTGATTTGTTATTTCCATCAACTTTAGCTTCTTGTACTTTCTGTTTCTTTCTGTGATGTGTTTTCTACCAAGACTAAAGGAAGTTTAGTAGGTTATATTGTGTAAAATGGTCCAATCTCACATCTTCTTTGTATGTATACCTTGATTTGTTACTTTCTCTCACCTCTTAAAGGTATAAATCAAAGGCGCCAATTTTCATTTCCACGTCGAGGAAATGGTCAGAAAGTGAAGTTGTGAAAGTTTGGTTTGTTTCGTACCACTGGGGTTAGATTTATAGGGGGTTTTATCCCTCAAAATGCCACCCCCCGTTGAAAACGAAATTATTTGACGTTGCCTGGCATCCCCCACATTATGACGTCATCTCGACCCCCTTCCCCTTGACAACCGAAACGTAAACATTGAACAGCTGATGCTGTGGCTGCGTCTCTTTCAGCTGCTCTTTAAAACTAGTTTCGTGAACGAAATATGGTTAAGAAGTGCATTTTGGAGTATTGCAGTTCGGAGCGGGACTTAGAGAAGGGAATTGCACTTCACAGTTTCCCGGAGGATCCGGCGATTCGGCTAAAATGGATACGGTTCGCGAAGACGTATCAGAACAACATCGCCAGCCACAACATCGGCTCGCGTATGTTGTGTTCCAAACACTTCGAAAAAGACATGTTTGAACGCCCACCTTCGCTTCTGTCGGAGTGTGGGCATACCGGAAGGTGAGTTAAAGTACCATTCTTACGACTGCAGTGCTCTATCAGAATGAAACAACTTGCGATGCAGCGATAGACTTGCCCGGATTACACACACACTTGGATAGGCCTACCGTGTATACATGTGCATAGAGCTGTGCATTGCATGCAGTCGTGGGCACGATGATACCACCATCATGACATGACATGTACATCATTGATGGATAGGCCTAGCCTAGGCCTAATGATCATCATGATGGTGATGATGATGTTTGGTGAAAAGGCGAGTAGGCCTAGACCTAACATCATGATCATAGGCCTTGTCTTAGCATGCTTAGGGCTATTTAGAAGGCCTTATTTGTCAAGTGACAAGTCTGTGTGTAGGCCTAGGCGAGGCCTCGAGGTACTGTAGGCCTAGGGCCTAGCAAATGCGCCTTTTTGATGAAGGCCAAAGTCATGAAGTGAAACACTAGGCCTAAACAGCAGTAGCCTAGGCCTAGCCATCATCAAATTCCATCGGCATAATTAGGCCTAGGCCTGTTAGTGTTAGAGTCTAGGGGCATGAGGGGCCTAGGCCTACATGTATAGGGCCTATGGCCCTTTTTCCTGGTCAACGATACAGCACCCCTACCCAATAGGCCTATGGTAGGGCCTATGCCTGAATGAATGAAAAATTTAGTGCTGTTGGGCCTTGTTAATTTGTTAACTAATATGGGTCCCAGGATATTGTGCCAGCACGAAACTAAACATTAATTTTACATGTAATTCTGGTTTGTCTTTCAGCCGAACACTGATACGTTTAAAAAGCAGTGCTGTTCCAACCTTGCGGCCAGGATGTTCTAATTCTAGTTCTCAACCTCAAGCCCCAAGGAGTGTGTTTCTGCGAAGGGAAAGAAAAAGAGTAGGTTCACTTTTTTTGTCAGCACTAGTTTCATGTGTGCAGTGTATGAAATGAAACTCGTTAAAGGGTGTATCTCACCTGGACATCTTGGCAAATGGCCAAACCCGAAATGTACACTTGTAGGCCTACAGGAAGGGAATAGCCGAACACAATAGTCAAAGGTTGGTTATATCTGGCAACTAATATTAATAAATATGCTAGCTGTTATATTTTTTCATCATAGATTTTTCTTTCAAAGACTCATTTTGTTATGTGACGTGAATGTGTTTTATATATTTTCAGATTGTTGAGGCTGCAATAAAGGATTTTACATCTGCACCAGACAAGGGAGGTGAGCAACCAAGTGCAGGGGAGCGCGGTGGCATAATGATTGGTTAGGGCTGCCTCGTGATCGGATGGTCGTGGGTTCGATCCACGGACGTGCCACTCTGTAACTCTCAACTGGTTTGAAATGTCCATCGTGTGCGCTCTATTGTGGCTGCCCTTTAGTTTCTACAGAAAGGGTTGAATCATAGGCTGGGGTAATAATGTGTGAAGTGCTTAGTAATACGCTATGAAGCGCTAAGAACTCCCCATTATTATTATTAATATTAATATTGTAGAACCCGATGTCGCAGTGGAACAACCAATGCCAATGCCAGTGCCAGTGCTTGTATTGCCAGTTGCAGTTCCATTAGAAGTGCCAGTACCATTAGAAGTTCCTGCTGCCCCTTCCCAACCCCAGCCATCACTGAACCGTGCTGCATCCAAAGGTGAAACTGATGAAACTTTGAAAGAAAAACGAACACCAGGTAGGCCTGTGCGCAAGCGCAGTGAGTATATATTGTGATTGTACAAATCGTGAACCATTTTCAAGTGTGTTGGTCGGTGTGGTAGACATTTGAGACTTCATTTCATTTCATTTCCATTTCATCTCATTTCATTTCATTTCATTTCGACATGTGAGACACAGTTTCAGGTAAGTTGGAGTGTTCGTTTCAGTGTAAACATTATGCATTCATAAACATGTCATATAACATTATCACTATTCACTTTTTTCAGCAGGGAGTGTCTTGCATTTTGCGATGTCCTGACAACCAGGGATTGCGAGTTCGAATCTTGCCAGAGTTAATAAACTCTTCTGTGTGGTGGTATCACATTGGTGTGATTGTGATTGTAGTAACCAAAATTATTTTTGGCGCTAACATCCACTTTGTGTGTGACAATAAACCTTCCTTAATCTTATGATAAAGTAATGATATTATCGAATCACCTTGTGTATGTCATGCAATGTCTGCTTCATGCATTCATTGTAAATACAGAAGGTAACATTATCACTCTCCATTTTTTTTTGAGCATGAGGTGCCTTGCATGTGCAGTGTCCTGTCATCCAGGGATTGCGAGTTCGACTCTCGCCAGAGAAAACAAACTCTGTGGTGTAATGGTATCACATTGGTGTGATTGTGATGTTGCAGTATGTTGACTATGGCACTGAATGTCCTTGTTGTACCATTCTGGTTGATTGTGACAGTTAACAGTTGCCTTTTTCACATAGGCCTATGTGTGGAAATTTGGCATTACTAACTTGTGAAATTGACCTCTGTGTATGTCATGCAATGTCTGCTTCATGCATTCATTGTAAATACATAAGGTAACATTATCACTCTCCATTTTTTTTTAGCATGAGGTGCCTTGCATGTGCAGTGTCCTGTCATCCAGGGATTGCGAGTTCGACTCTCGCCAGAGATAACAAACTCTGTGGTGTAATGGTATCACATTGGCGTGATTGTGATGTTGCAGTATGTTGACTATGGCACTGAATGTCCTTGTTGTACCATTCTGGTTGATTAATTAATGTAACTGTTAACAAAGTTGACTTCCTCATCTTTCTATACAATGTAATGAAATTGTCATGAATTTCATAACTAAATTGTGATTTGTGTTTAGGTTAATCCCAATCAAACTGATTAACTTGCAGGCAGACCAAAAACCGACACGAAATTTAGATCGAAAGGGATCCAGTGCAGTTTGGTGCCATTGCCCGAGTTGGTCTGTATGAAAGCAAAGGCAGATGAGCAACCAAAGTTAACTTTGGATAGCGAACAGGCACATACAGTGACGACTGGTGATAGCCATTCCACTGCCTCACCACCACTGGCATCAGCAGATGATGTCTCAGACATACTGTCGCAAGCTGACGATGAGCCCGATGACCCGAATGATGAGGATTGGTGCCCCTCAGAGTGTTACACATCAGATGATGAAGATGATAATGGTGATGAAAGTGACATGTAAGTATTCATTCATAAAATGGAAACTGACGAAAAGATCAAAAGCAATTCATACAGTGTCATACTTGGTTTAATATATTAAATTAATGCTGATGATATGTAATGTTGTCCACTCATCAGGAAAAACGTTACAACAGAGGAAAGTTCCGCCCGTCGCAAATACGCCGTGGATGAGGAGCAGCTACTGCAGCTATTCACAGTGTGCCAAACTTGTGGGGCGCGGGGAGCATCGAAACGTGTCACTTCAACATGTGGAACCAAGATAACAGTGGAACAGTTCTGTCCATCCTGTTCCAACACCACCAGCTGGGAGAGTCAGCCTAAAGAAGGCTTGATAGCTGAGGGAAATATCTCGCTGTCATGTGCAATACTGTTTGCCGGGGCTCTCCCACATAAAGTGCTGAGGGTGTTGGATTTCTGGGGGCTGCAGTGTTACTCGAAAGGTACTTTCTTCTACCATCAGAAACATTATCTGAATGGTGCAATTCAAAATGCGTGGAAGAAAGACCAGGACAGTAACCTGCAATTTCTAGAACAGGATGCAGAACTTTCCGGGGACGGACGGTGTGACAGCATGGGCCATAGTGCAAAGTACGGTAGTTACACCCTGATTGATAACAAGAGAAACAAGATAATCTCCACTGAATTGATACAGGTAAAGATATTACTCTTGATTGTTCCAATGATTGTTGTACCCACTTGCCACATACAGCTACTCCAAAAAATGTAATTTGTGTACATGTATGCAATATCTTCTGATCCTTTCAGAGCAGTGAAGTAGGTGGCAGTCCAAAAATGGAACTGGAGGGCTTGCAGCGATCCATTGCCAACGTTGAGACTTCTGCCCCTGGCATTAGGCCCAAGGTTATCACTGATGGACACAGTTCCGTCCGAGTCTTCTTGCGCTCGAAGGAGAATGTCACACATTATCTAGATGTGTGGCATGTAGCCAAAAGTAAGATGCGATCCCCCGCGCCCCTCTTCAGTGGATGATCTGTATCTACTCAGTTGAAGTGCATATTTTTACCATGACATGACTGAAGTAATCATAGTTGTGTGATGTAGAAAGGCTCTGGCTTGAAAGTGTGCCTATGATTTTGAAACCAATGAGGTGTGAAGACTGTGCATCAATCTTTCACAAGCCTAATGAAAATTGATAATGNGCTCACACTCCCGCAAGCCATTTTGAACATGTTGAATGTTTTGAACCCGGGGTTTAGATATCACTCGCAGGACACGACGACCATGCGGACGGCATGCACGGCCTGTTGCACGTGTTTATATGACGTGACGTCGTGTTTTGTTGCTATTTATAGACTGGGTGTGGCGCGCTATTGGGTTGATGTAACTTGGGGATTTCAGGTCGGCTCAGCGAACAACAAAATTTTATACTTTTGCTTTTCTTAGTTCTTTTCACGTTGTACATATTGAAGATAACCATTTCTTACCAATTTATGGTGATAACATTCATTATTATTGTTTATATCTTTTTTTGGCACTCAGTCCAAGTTACTCAGTCCATTTGGACTCGGTCCATAGAATGGATACTACCCCTTTATAGAGAGGTTCCACTCTATATTCATGAGACATAAAGAAAACTACATGGGAGGGGGTTATCCGTCTTCCGCCGAACAAAGTAGGTTATAAATTATGCCACGCAAACTGGAACAGTTTCATGAATATAGATCTTACTAAAGTAATCTTTCAATCCAATCTCTATTTCAAAGAATCCGAGTTGTTCGTTCAACTGTCAGAAATTCTGCTGTCAAAAAGATTCATTCCATCAGTAAGAATGATGAGTCCTGGCAGCCAGACGTCAATGCTGGAGGGTTATCATGCCACCATTAACCACTTTACGCCCAAGATGTACCACTTCAGTTATCCGGCCATGAGGAGCAGGTAAGGTAACATCGCTGCCAGTAATTTTGCATCAACTTGAGTTGCCGTGTACCAATCAAATGTTTCAAAAACTTATTTTCTCTGTAGGTTGCAGTTGGCTGCATTGCATTTCAACGAGAATGTTGAGCGCTCACAGGCAGTGCGTGCCGATGGCCAACTGCAATTCAACATTGCATTTCCAAAAGCCAAGAAGGGTGGATACTCAGTAAAGAAAGTAATGCCGAAATGCACATACAGTGAGTAATGTAAATGTTGCATGGTAGTAAGATGTAACAAGGATATATTTTTCATCTCCAAATCGTGGCACACGATTATAATATAACAAATACCATTACATGACCACTCAGTATAGTTGTCATACAGTGCATAATGGTTCAAGGTGAATCCGTCTGACTAACCAGAAAAGTTGTAACCCAATGCCTTCATCTTGTATCTGTCAGCTATATTCATATTTGTTTGCCCCTTCTCCACCTTTTAAACCGGTATTTCAGAGTATGTGAAATCACTTCAAGAACTGGTGATAATCAAACTAAGAACGCATGAGAGGTACACGATTGAGGAGGCCCCACCGACTTTGTGTTCCGGGTACACCCGCCCCGATAAGAGCTTGGCTGTTGCAGACCACACCAAACTTATGCCCGTTGTACACGGTAGGATTTTTTTGTACTAAAAATTATAAATGAGGCTCATGAAGGGTGATTTCGGTCATAGGCTACCGATTGCATTGCTGAAAGGCATTGTGAACACCCATTTAGGCCCCATTTATAATTTTTAGTACAAGAAAATCCTACCGTGTACAACGGGCATTAGCCGCTACAACAGGAGGGATTAGTGTGTCTTTGTATTGCTGTGACTATGCAAAAATGGTGCTATCATTAACGATACATGTCCAACACTGTGATACAGATAATGGTGCTAATTAATTATTTAGAGTGTTGATATAAAAATAATTGACTAAAATTTGTTGAGTGTCAATCATGTGCAGTCTGATACTTATCTTGTAAATATTGGTAAGTTGTACGGTAAATGACTGTTGACATATAAGTACCTGTTTACAGTTAATTAATTATTTACATCTGTATATATTTGTAAATAATTTAAGTACTTGTAAATTGTAAGTAACAGTTCACCATGTAAATACTTGTAAATAATGAAATAACTGTTAACATCTGTTTATATTTGTAAGTACATGTAATTCAATGAATTGTAAATATTTGTAAATTGTAAATACATTTGACATGTACATATCTGTAAATAATTAAATAACTGTAAACATCTGTAAAATTTGTAAATAATATCAATAATTGTAAATATTCGCAAATTGTAAATGACTGGACATGTAAATATTTGTAAATAACTAAGTATTCATAATTACTAATGCCATATGAGGCTATATTTAATTCAACATTCATGTTGACACCTTTTTATTCATTCTTGAAGGAACACCGTGGAGTATGTGAAATGATTGATGCCCTTAATAGTGAAGCTTCAATTTCATTATTACTCAACTACAACAAGACCATATTTTCAATTTCATATTTATTGGTGCAAAACAACTTCATATTACAGAACAACAATAGCAAACAGTCAAAATACATGTTTCGTTCTATCAGAACTCATCAGTGCAGCTAGCCTTAGGCATCTGCAGACATGTATTTTGTTCAGAATCAAAATACATGTGTTCAAATTGAATGTGCAAACATAAAGTGGGCCAAACATGATACACGATCAATATTGCACAATATCATTGGCCCAAAATATGGGCATGTGCTTCTGGCATGATGGGTGGAATGGAAGACAGATTGGCAATAATATTGCCCATTCTGGCCCTCATCTTGTGCAATAAAATTGAACATGTATTGGGGCTTTACCTATCACTATACAAGGCATCACCATGTAACAAAGCAAGACAACTCTGACTCTGACTCTGACGAGATACCCACCAACACAAAGAAAAATCAAAGGATACTTGGAGACAAGAGAGGAGCCATCTGAAGGTACTTGACTGGAACACTGTATGGCATGGGTTACAAGGGTGGGCATTGGCATGACGGGTGGGATGGGAATCATGGAATGTCTGGTCCATCATCTGGTCTGGAGGATGAGAATCTTCTTGGCATGATCTGTTGGTATTAAGAATACAGAATACTGGTACCGGTACATTAATTATTTAAATGTTCCAAGTTGTAGTCTACAAATATAACAGCACATAAAGCATAAACTTTTTATTGTATCTGCTAAACAAGTAGTGTATAACTTGTCAACTGTTACAATGATCACTTATCATCAACGAACATTACATACCACAGAGAGTTATTCCATAGCATGGCGGAATCCCTCAAAGACTGCATCTTCCTCCAGGCTGGGTGGCATGAAGTGGGCCCGAATACACGACACTGCACAGGATGGCAGTGTGACCCGAATTTCACGTCCAAGGAAACCCCAGCACCACCGCACAAGTTGCCGGTATGCAACATGCCGCGACCTCTTGTGCCCCGGCAAACTCCGATTGGCTTCTTTCCCGTACCGTATTGCTGTCGATACTGATACCAAGCGACCTCAAGTACGTCTGGATCCAGGCAGACAGACCTAAACAAGGAGATGCAATGCAGTTAAAACATGAAAAAAGAAACGGGTTTCAAAGGTTAAAGACATTGCTTCACAGGACTACCAAATAAACAAATAGGCCTAGGGCTAGGCCTACAAGGCCTAGGCCTACAGCATACAGACCTGAACCCAGGAAGATCTGTAATGCACGCACATGGGCCCCGCTGGCAGATCTTGTCACGTATTTTGGGTACTTCTTTGCAACAGCAACACTCCACCTCAGTGTTCATCATCTGGCAATTATCACAAGTGCACCTGAAGTGAAAAAAACAATAATGATTCATATGTTGGCCCTTCTTGTTAGGCAGCTACATAGGGCCTAGCAGGCTACACATCACATGGTGACGACATGGTAGGCCTAGGCCTAGCCTTTACCAATCAATGGCTGCAATGGTAAATGGAGGATATCATGATATGGGGGGGGGGGGGGAGGCCTAGGCCTAGGGTAGGCGGGGCCTACATTCAACATTGCCGCTCTTTTAATCTTTAGACTTAGGCCTAGGCCTTGGACTAGGCCTAGGCCTATTCCGTGTAGGCCTGGCCTAGCGAGGCCTACACACACGACATGTCATGATGTACAACTCAATGCACTGACGTGTGTAAGAGTGCAGTCATGCATGTCATGCAGTGATCATAGTGATGTAAAACTCACTGCACTCACACACATGTCACAGTGCACTTTCCCACCCAAGCGCGGCCAATGGCTTGGTGCGCTAGGCCTAGGCCTACTTGTTGAGCCGGCCTAGCCATGCTAGCAGCCCTATTTAGGCTAGGCCTACATCAGCATGCCCTAGTAGCCGAGGCCCTCCCGTAAGAAATAGCCCTATAGACTTACCAGTCAAGATTACCAATCCGTGGGGGGTGATCAACATCCCTGGCTGCGGCATCGGCCGCCGCCATGCCAGCCGCCTCGGCTCGTGGTTGTGGTTCAGGCTCGAAAAGGTAAGGTACCATCTCCGCTCCAAAACTAACTTCCTCTACGTCAACATCCGCATTTGAACATAACAAGCTGTCGTCAGAATCACTAATAACGTAGTCAGAGGCTGTAAACTGACTTAACTCGCTGGAATGACTGGAATCTTCGCTGTTTTCTTCCTCGTTGATCTCGGACATTTCTACTCTCTTCGCCATGTTTTGTGTTTAGCGCGCGAAAGGAGGGGTCGAGATGACGTCATCAATTATGACGTCATGGATCAGGCGCAAATAATTTCGTTTCTCCAAAAGCGCGGCAAAGCCAATTTTTAAGGCGGTGATAACGAAATCCTAGTGGCTGGATGTTTTCGCAAACCAGCAGAATTTATTCCCTTGGCCATAGTGAAGCCCTGTGTAAACGATTGGAGCCTTTCAAAACAGACCTTTAACATTACCCAGTTTGAAATCCGCGCCATTTTCCACCTGCACTCGAGCAACGGTACTATCTTATTCTAGCCCGCCACGAATTTATACACGTGCATTTTGACGTGGTGATTGTCAGCAGCTGTCAGAATGGCATCTCGCGTTAAAGACTGCGATTTACAGGCGTATTTGCAATCTATTCCATCCTATAGGGATGGAATGTTCGTTTCAAAAGGAAGAGAGCTGAAGAAAAATCTGGTGTTGTCGGTAATGGTAGATACAAGTTGAAAGCAGGTGTCCAAGTTGATGCGAAACTGAAGTGGCTTGCACGCGACACCATGGCACGCACTGGGAGGGGCAATTGCCAGCGAGAATGTGAACGCATGTACCACAACCACGGGTGCAGGTGGAAAATGGCGCGGATTTTAAAACTGGGTAATTTTAAGGTACCTTATTTGTACCCAGGACGTATCAGAACAACATCGCCAGCCACAACATCGGCTCGCGTATGTTGTGTTCCAAACACTTCGAAAAAGACATGTTTGAACGCCCACCTTNCGATTGGCTGTGGTTGTGGTCAAGCTGTTAGTAATAGACTAACCACAACTGACAAGGTTAGCCAAGTGCGATTTGCCTTAGGTATCTGGAATGGACTATAAATAACTTATTAAGAAACTTCCACACAGATCTCAAGAAGAAACTATTGAAATTGGGAGCAGCAAAGAAAAACCATCTTGTGTTGACTTGGATGAAGAGCATTATATATCATCTGCATTGGTGTGCGGCAACAAGTGGTGGGAATGCTGATCTGCTCCAAGCAAAATGGGAGTCTATTGTGAATCACCTTGTCAACGTACATGAGCACAAAAGTCCTCTCTATCCAGCATGTCAGCATGGTCCCATTGCAAGAGAGTGGTTCAAACCCGGTATGGCATCAACAAGCAGGGTTTTCCAGTAGAACCTCACATATTGGACACCTCTGCCACTCCCAGGACACCCCTCTATTAAGGACACCAAACTTCAGTCCCAAGTTACCATTTATATTCATTTTGACCTCTGTATTTAGGACTGACAGCATTTGTCGGTCCCAGAGGTGTCCTTTATAGAGATGTTCCACTCTATATTCATGAGACAAAGAAAACTACATGGGAGGGGGTTATCCGTCTTCCGCCGAACAAAGTAGGTTATAAATTATGCCACGCAAACTGGAACAGTTTCATGAATATAGATCTTACTAAAGTAATCTTTCATTCCAATCTCTACTTCAAAGAATCCGAGTTGTTCGTTCAACTGTCAGAAATTCTACTGTCCAAAAGATTCATTCCATCAGTAAGAATGATGAGTCCTGGCAGCCAGACGTCAATGCTGGAGGGTTATCATGCCACCATTAACCACTTTACGCCCAAGATGTACCACTTCAGTTATCCGGCCATGAGGAGCAGGTAAGGTAACATCGCTGCCAGCAATTTTGCATCAACTTGAGTTGCCGTGTACCAATCAAATGTTTCAAAAACTTATTTTATCTGTAGGTTGCAGTTAGCTGCATTGCATTTCAACGAGAATGTTGAGCGCTCACAGGCAGTGCGTGCCGATGGCCAACTGCAATTCAATATTGCATTTCCAAAAGCCAAGAAGGGTGGATACTCAGTAAAGAAAGTAATGCCGAAATGCACATACAGTGAGTAATGTAAATGTTGCATGGTAGTAAGATTTAACAAGGATAAATTTTTCATCTCCAAATCGTGGCACACGATTATAATATAACAAATGCCATTACATGACCACTCAGTATAGTTGTCATACAGTGCATAATGGTTCAAGGTGAATCCGTCTGACTAACCAGAAAAGTTGTAACCCAATGCCTTCATCTTGTATCTGTCAGCTATATTCTTATTTGTTTGCCCCTTCTCCACCTTTTAAACCGGTATTTCAGAGTATGTGAAATCACTTCAAGAACTGGTGATAAGCAAACTAAGAACCCATGAGAGGTACACGATTGAGGAGGCCCCACCGACTTTGTGTTCCGGGTACACCCGCCCCGATAAGAGATTGGCTGTTGCAGACCACACCAAACTTAGCCGCTACAACAGGAGGGATTAGTGTGTCGTTGTATTGCTGTGAGTGTGATTATGCAAAAATGGTGCTATCATGAATGATACATGTCCAACATTGTGATACAAATAATGGTGCTAATTAATTATCTGTATATATTTGTAAGTAATTTCAGTACTTGTAAATTGTAAGTAACAGTTCACCATGTAAATACTTGTAAATAATGAAATAACTGCTAACATCTGTTTATATTTGTAAGTACATGTAATTCAAAGAATTGTAAATGTTTGTAAATTGTAAATACATTTGACATGCATCTGTAAATAATTAAATAACTGTAAACATCTGTAAAATTTTTAAATAATTTCAATAATTGTAAATATTTACAAATTGTAAATGACTAGACATGTAAATATTTGTAAATAACTAAGTATTCATAATTACTAATGCCATATGAGGCTATATGAGGCCTTTTTATTCATTCTTGAACGGACACCGTGGAGTATGTGAAATGATGCCCTATTAGTACGTGTGAAGCTTCAATTTCATTATTAGGCCTACTCAACTACAGCAAGACCATATTTTCAATTTCATATTTATTGGTGCAAAACAACTTCATATTACAGAACAACAACAGTCAAAATACATGTTTCGTTCTATCAGAACTCATCAGTGCAGCTAGCCGTAGGCATCTGCAGACATGTATTTTGTTCAGAATCAAAATACATGTGTTCAAATTGAATGTGCAAACATAAAGTGGGCCAAACATGATACAAGATCAATATTGCACAATATCATTGGCCCAAAATATGGGCATGTGCTTCTGGCATGATGGGTGGAGGGTGGAATGGAAGACAGATTGGCAATAATATTGCCCATTCCGGTCCTCATCTTGTGCAATAAAATTGAACATGTATTGGGGCTTTACATATCACTATACAAGGCTGCAGGCATCACCTTGTAACAAAGCAAGACAACTCTGACTCTGACTCTAACGAGATACCCACCAACACAAAGAAAAATCAAAGGATACTTGGAGACAAGAGAGGAGCCATCTGAAGGTACTTGACTGGAACACTATGGCATGGGTTACAAGGGTGGGCATTGGCATGACTGGTGGGATGGGAATCATGGAATGTCTGATCCATCATCTGGTCTGGAGGATGAGAATCTTCTTGGCATGATCTGTTGGTATTAAGAATACAGAATACTGGTACCGGTACATTTTAAATGTTCCAAGTTGTAGTCTACAAATATAACAGCACATAAAGCATAAATTTTTTATTGTATCTGCTAAACAAGTAGTGTATACTTGTCAACTGTTAAAATGATCACTTATCATCAACCATGTCAACAAACATTACATACCACAGAGAGTTATTCCATAGCATGGCGGAATCCCTCAAAGACTGCATCTTCCTCCAGGCCGGGTGGCATGAAATGGGCCCGAATACACGACACTGCACAGGATGGCAGTGTAACCCGAATTTCACGTCCAAGGAAACCCCAGCACCACCGCACAAGTTGCCGATATGCAACATGCCGTGACCTCTTGTGCCCCGGCAAACTCCGATTGGCTTCTTTCCCGTATTGCTGTCGATACTGATACCAAGCGACCTCAAGTACGTCTGGGTCCAGGCAGACAGACCTGAAAAAAAAGCACTTGAATAAAAAGAAAAAAAGGAAACGGGTTTCAAAGGTGACAGATTGCTTCCTACCAATTTAACCAAATGAAATAGGCCCTAGGCCTAGGCCTACATTCTACAGAAAAAAAATAAAGCCTACAACATAGTCATAGGATATGTACAGATCTGAACCCAGGAAGATCTGTAATACACGCACATTGGCCCCGCTGGTTCATCTTGTCACGTATTTTAGGTACTTCTTGGCAACAGCAACACTCCACCTCGGTATTCATCATCTGACAATTACCACAAGTGCACCTGAAGTGAAAGAAAAACCTTTGATTAGGGCCTAATGTTTGTTGACCCTCGTATTAACGTAATCATCAATCAATAGCCTAGGGGCCTACATCATGATTCATCATTCATGCATGCATGTGATGTGATCATTTGTATGCCTAGGCTAGGGCCTAGGCCTAGTTGAATCAAGTCATGAAGTAGAAGAGTTCAACATGTTCAAGAGTGGCCTATTTTTAGTGGTTCAATCCACGGAATTGACCCATCTGCATACATTGCCTAGGTAGGCCCTATTCCATGATTCCGTGTATGCGTGCACATGGTGCACACACATGTAGCCTACACACTCAGTGCACTTCCAATAGGCCTACATACACCATGCCCATGCATGGCTTCCCCCTGTCACTTGCCAGGCCTATCATCGGTCATTGCCTCCGTCGATAAAACAAGATAGGCCTAGGCCTAGACAATTACCACAAGTGCACCTGAAGTGAAAGAAAAACCTTTGATTAGGGCCTAATGTTTGTTGACCCTCGTAACGTAATCATCAATCAATACTAGGCCCTAACCTACATCATGATTCATCATTCATGCATGCATGTGATGTGATCATTTGTATGCCTTGAATCAAGTCATGAAGTAGAAGAGTTCAACATGTTCAAGAGTGGCCTATTTTTAGTGGTTCAATCCACGGAATTGACCCATCTCCATACATTGCCTAGGTAGCCTATTCCATGATTCCGTGTATGCGTGCACATGGTGCACACACATGTAGGCTAGCCTACACACTCAGTGCACTTCCAATAGGCCCACACCATGCCCATGCATGGCTTCCCCCTGTCACTTGCCAGGCCTATCATCGGTCATTGCCTCCGTCGATAAAACAAGATAGGCCTAGGCCTACCGTACACCCTACTTACCAGTCAAGATTACCAATCCGTGGGGGGTGATCAACGTCCATGGCTGCGGCATCATCGGCCGCCGCCATGCCAGCCGCCTCGGCTCGTGGTTGTGGTTCAGGCTCGAAAAGGTAAGGTACCATCTCCGCTCCAAAACTAACTTCCTCTACGCCGAAATCCGCATTTGAACATACCAAGCTGTCGTCAGAATCACTAACAACGTAGTCAGAGGCTGTAAACTGACTCAATTCGCTGGAATGACTGGAATCTTCGCTGTTTTCTTCCTCGTTCATCTCGGACATTTCTACTCTCTTCGCCATGTTTTGTGTTTAGCGCGCGAAAGGAGGGGTCGAGATGACGTCATCAATTATGACGTCATGGATCAGGCGCAAATAATTTCGTTTCTCCAAAAGCGCGGCAAAGCCAATTTTTGAGGCGGTGATAACGAAATCATAGTGGTAGGATGTTTTTGCAAACCAGCAGAATTTATTCCCTTGGCCATAGTGAAGCCCTGTGTAAACGATTGGAGCCTTTCAAAATAGCCCTTTAATTGCTTCTTAAACTGGCCTTCACTTTCCATGTATTCAGTGGAGGTGTATTTTCCTATCAAGACTAAAAAAGTCATGACAAAAATGTAAAAGTAGGCCTACAGGCCAGATCAAGTGGTGAACTTGGAAGTTCTGATAGACAGAGAATATTTTTGGAATTTATTTATACAGTTACTTACACCAATTCATCAGATAAATGTTAGTTTTTTCGGGATATCGTTTTCACTCAAAATACATGTATCATCGCTGTAAACTGAGAGGGATGGCTTGTAGTGGTAGCATCATACTTATATCTTCTCATGATCTTGAGGAAGTTATGTTCACTCTCAAGTGGTTTTCTCCTCCTTAATTCCAAGTAAAACCACTTCATCTTCTATTTTTGTTTTTGAGTTGTTGAGTTTTGTCGGTGCAGTTTCCACTTTAAAGCCCCACTGTATTGAAGTTGAAAAGCACAAATCATCGCCGCGATTCTCGACGTCAGTGGATGACGTCATGACGTCATTGTAGTGTAAAATGTACTATGCTCCATCTGAATACATTGGAGCTCTCCGTGTCGTTTTTACTAATGTGTGCTGAAAACTACATGTAGGCCCTGATTCTCTGAAGTAGGTATGAGGCAAGCATTTTGGGGACTACAAGAGGCCATGAGACCTCAATGTGCATTCTCCCAACATTTTGAAAATATCGTAAAATTCAATACAGTGGGGCTTTAAGCAACTTCCTTGTATGACATCTCATGACATTTTCTGTGATACTGATTCTTGTCATAAGTCCTTTGAATTACCATTTACAAAACTAGTAGGTTTCTTCGACTGTGAGAGTTACTTGCACTTCTTTCCAGATGGTGACCAGCCAAATCTTCTCAGCCCTGGATAATTACTTCATCTGTTCTAGAGGTGTTAACGTGATATTTGTAGGGGTGATTTTGCTTATTAGTGAGCTTTCGCAAGCGCCCGGTTAGGCCCTACGACAACGTTTATCTATTGTTTGGGTATACCCACACAATAGATAAACGTCATCGTAGGGCCTAACCGGGCGCTTGCGAAAGCTCACTATTAAAACCTGCTTCGCTACAGAAATTGCTCTGGAGGACACTGCAGTGTCTAATGCTAGGCCTACTTATTTTTCTTTGCAGAATGCTGCCTGACCAGACCCCTATTCCAAAATGTACAGTAGTTTAGAGAACATTGATGCCGTGTTTCAAGACCTCGAGAAGAGTCTCTGTGACCCACAAACATTCATATGTCCACCCAGACCCCCTGTACCAAAATGGTTGTGGGATATCAAGTCTGAGGACATTAAAAGTACACTCGCTGCTGGATGTTCTGGAGGTAAGATGCTTGCTTGCTTGCACAAAAAGAAAAGATACTGTATCATTTATTATCATCTGACTGAGTCTGAGTTACTTTGTAGGTCTGTAGGTAATTAGCTAATTTCATCTCCTCAGCTTTGCCAGCAGGTAGGAAGTGATACCGTTGTTCACGTTTTTTATCAAACATGTAAAATTAACACCTGTTGCCAGTGGAACAGGTTATTTTTCTACTGCGTGCGAAGGAAAGTTCTGGTAGGCCTATTTGGTGAGCTATTCCGGTAGTTTATTTTAGCTACAGGGGTCATTAACCTGTTCCGTGTGTAAAGACATCACGTCCTGCTTAAAGTCGAGGGTGTCATGTATTTGTGGTGCAAATTGCTTATACGCATCACCATTGAGTTAACCAGTATTTACATGTACAACCTCTTTATCAAACTGTATTACCACTGCGTCAACTTGTATGATGAATTTATACATACAAGTTCAATTTATTGTTGAGTCATAAGCACACTTTCCTGTTCATATCCGACCCTAGAAATCATGTTAGGAAATGATGATCGATTTGGTCATTGCCATGAGTAATCATACCAACTTGTACCGGTAACTTTGGACCCCTCAGCCCCAACAAACTGGAAGGTGTTGTAATTTGGCCGGGTTTACATAGAAGTATATGGTCTACAGACACGTACGCGAAAAAAGGTTTCATGGTCATGAACGCTTTGTTAGGCCATTGTCTGCCCACATGTCCGTATACCGTATAGACAAATCCCAAATTCCAAGTTCTGCGCACTTCCGCCGAAATAGCAACAAGAACCTCGATCTGAAACCAGCTGACGTGACGCAATACGTGATTCAGCAATGGTCAACTCTGACGTAACGTCGTCCAAGTCACTGTCGTGGGGTTCTCTGCGTCACGTCATTCAGTTTCAGACCGAGGTTCTTGTTGCTATTTCGGCGGAAGTGCGCAGACCTTTCCCGTTTACGTCAATTTGGGATTTGTCTATACTGGTACATACCTCAATGTAAACCCGGTCTTAGTCCATCCCCTAAACTTTTCATTTCTGAATGATAACTGCATGAAGGATTGCTGGAGGAGTTTGATCGGAAATTTCGGTGGTAGTAGAGGGCCTTCGCTAGATAAAGAAAGACATCTGTCAACACACTCTGCCAAGATGGCTGCCATGGCAGCCATTTTGAATTTTGTTTGATAATAACTGATGAACTGCTGGAGGAATTTGATGTGAAATTTCCGTGATAGTCTTTGGTAGATGAATAGAGGAAGACACATGCAACCTGTTGAAAACCAGTGCTATCATGGCTTGTTGTTGCAGTTGCCTATAAATCATATCTGCCTGTTAATGACACATTTCATTCCATTTTAAATTTGTAGGCAAATTAAATTTCTCGTTACAGTTAAAAATGAGTAGAAATTTGATTTTTAAATTGAGAACTGCAAGGACACTACCAACTGAGTCACAAATTAGGAAAAGCAACATAGGAATGTAGACTTAGTATAGAGGTCTGTCTGTTGCATTCATTAATGGGACCCATTAGAATGACACTCTAATGGAAGTCGATTATTACATGTACACACAACCTGACAGTCAGGCGAGGTTTGTTTCTCACCAATGGTTGCCAAAGCAACCTGACTGTTTTCATATATGGAGTGGTTTGAGTTGGAGTGGCAGTGTGTCTTGTTTTAGGTGGAGGAGTTTGTGTTTTGGTGTGGAGGAATTCAGATTTCAGTATTATGAGGTAGGCTAATTCATTCTCATTGGTCTAAAAAATGTACCGTATTTTTCGGACTTTAAGGCGCAGCCTTTTTCCTTGAAGAAGGGTCTAAAATTGGGGGTGCGCCTTATAGGGTGGTGCGCCTTATCTGCGGATCCAGAAGTGTCAAGA
>NMRB01002215.1:65000-75304 GCA_002633025.1 Notospermus geniculatus | reverse complement strand
TTCAAATGTAACGTCTGATCCTTCCTTTGGTATGTCAACAGTTGTTCCAGCATCTCCAGAAGCCGCAGATGGTAATTTCTGTTATTTCACCCGTGGATTTTAGGAAATCTATCCATCAGATCTTCCGCCCGTTCTTCAAGAAGCAAGGACGTATAATACTCAAACAGACCTGTCAAGTCTCCCGCATCTGGCGGGAGGCTCAGTCTCCCGCATCTGACGGGAGACTCATGCATTTGACCCTAATCTCCAGCACTCCCGCGGGCATGAGTGGTTTCTCCCGCATCGTGACAATCTCTCCAGCCATAAGCCGATTTTTTGTTCATTACGCATGTAAAACCTCCCGCATTCTGCTTCGCGCCAAAAACATAGCATGATTTTTGTCAACATCGTGATCTTACCAAAAGTTTAGCACCATTTGTTGCGTTCGCAGTGTTCTGCCTGTGCATGAATGAGTTTAAGGCCCAGGCATGAGGTTGGTTGGCGCCACCTGCAAGCGGGTATTGTCAAACTAATGCACAGTGAAGGTTGATTTGAATTACAATGATGAGGCAGGCGGGCAGTGGATCACAATCCACGCCCATCTGCGAAGCGTAAACGGCATTTTGTGGAGTCGTGAGCTCCCTGGATGACTATAAACAGGGTTTTTTCAGATATCGTAGGAAAAATAGAAAATATCCCGCATTGGACCCTGATCTCCAGCAAAGAAGTAGGCCTAGCTGAAACTCCAGCTGTAGGCCCAAGGGACCCTTGAGAGCTCTGAGTAGCTCAGTGGCCAGGAGTTGTCTCCAGTAGCAAGTGTGATGTCGCTAGGCTTTAGAAGCAATTCCTTCCACATGACAAACCAGAGAATTTGTACTCCTATCATGCTATGTTCACACTATTACGAATCACGCCACGATTGAAATCGCGATCTTAATCATGGTGGTCCTGAGGTCAGATCGTAAGAAAAATTCTGGACGTTTCAAAAATTGAAATCGTGGTCGTAATCGTGGTGATGCTACATGTCCTATCAGATCTTATCAGACCTTGAGGTCAGTCTTGGCAATCGTATTGATCGTAGAAAAGTTTTGAACTGTTCAAAAATTTTCTACGATCAACACAATTGTCACGATTGCCGTCACGATTGCCCTCAAGATGTGATAAGATCTGATAGGATCACCACGATTACTCCACGATTAAGACCACGATTTCAACCGTGGCGCCATTCGTGCCACCTGAAATTGACCAACCGCGACCATATCACATCCAAGCGCATCAGAACGTATCGACTCGCTCCACCTCGTATCCAAACGTGAAACGTCAGAGGATCAAACAAACATTCCACGATCAGCGATGAATGGCCAATGATGTTCGTAACGGACCGCGCTCTAGTGGGAACATAGCATTAATAAGACCATTTACTAGTAATACTTTGATGCACCTCACTTTGTTTATCACACTAACTGCATTTTCTCCTCTCCATCCACTCTTTTTTCACATCATTTAGGAACAACCTTGTCTTCAAGTATCGCGACCGTCTTCACTTTAGTTACATCAACAGCTGTCCCTACTTCTAATCAGTCAGTATCTACCCCTGTATCGCTGGAAGATCTTGGTAATTTCTGTCAATTCATCCTTGAGCTAAAATCATCACACCTGCTTGAAGCAATGTCCATTCGGTGTCAGGATTAAAATGATTGGGTTTGTTACTCCTTGAGTTACAGCCGGTAAACTCTTCAACCACGCCTTGCCTATACCGGTATCCAGGTTTCGGGAGTTTCTTTGATCTATGCTTCTTTCCGTTGCTGATGGGAAACTTCACCTTCATTTCTGAGGCTGACATCATCCAGGCTTCCCTCACTTTGCCCCATATCCCTTCAATTACAGCCGGTAAACTGTTCAACCTTGCCTTGCCTATACCCGGTTTTCAGGGGTTTTGTTGATCTGCTTTTCTCCATTGTTGATGGAAACTTCACCTTCTTCATTTCAGAGTCTGACGTCACCCAGGCTTCGCCGCCTCACTTTGCCTAATAACCCTTCAATTACAGTGGTAAACTGTTCAATCATGCCTTGCGTACACCAGAGGTTTACAATCGCTTCTTTCCATTGACGATCGCTACTCCCCTTCCTCATTTCAGAGTCTGATATCACCCACGCTTCCCTTACTACCCCTCCTGCCAGGGGCACCATGCCCCCTACAATCGATCCAATTATTCCAAAAGCAAATACCAGTAGTATTATCACAAATGATTCCACTCAAACTACTTCCATTACTGAGGTGCTAACATCTGCAGTAGCGACTACTACGAGAGAAAATAATGGCAAGTCAGATGTTAAAGGATCTGTGTTTACACTTTTTTAGCTCTCAATGTTGTGTTTTTCACACTTTATTTCATTCAAAGCCTTAAGTCTTTTTTTATTTATCACTACGAGAGAAAATAATGGCAAGTCAGATGTTAAAGGATCTGTTTTTACACTTTTTTAGCTCTCAATGTTGTGTTTTTCACACTTTATTTCATTCAAAGCCTTAAGTCATTTTTCATTTATCACTATGAGAGAAAATAATGGCAAGTCAGATGAAAAGGATCTGTGTTTGGTGTTACACACTATTTTAGCTCTCAATGTTTTTTAAAAAAATGTGTGGTCACCACGTACAAAAAGTGATCATGACTCACTTTGGTTTTTATTTATTTCATTAAATTTTTTTACTCTGTCACAAGTGTCAGAATATCCTGTTTTCAATGCTGCCTCTTTCCAGGAATCACGCGATGGTCCTTTCCTTTCCAGAAAGACTTGTGCTTGGCTTAACTGCATATTTTTCCAGAAAGAGTGAACGTGAGAGAAAAAATGTAATGCACTAAGAAATGTATCGAATTTCCGGTTGCGATTTTATACAGTTTTGAATTGACTTTGATATGAAGATATGGTCATGCTCAGTGGAAGAATCTATTCTCTATCTGAAAGTGAAATGAACAATGTATTTGAAAAACAAGCCCTCCAGCTTTCTGGGAAATCGATGTTGTCAACTCGAGTGTTAATTATATATAATTGTTGAATCATTTTGTATCGCCTGACCTGTTTCTTCTTCCTGTTGTTGTCGATGTGTTCATTCCATATTAACTCATTGAATTGTAAGCAGACGCCCGTTTCATCAGATTAGCAAAAACTGTAAACATATTTGCAAAAAGTTAGTTCAATTTTGGTATCTGAATGATATACCAGAGCTCACGCCACTCACTGAAGAAGACAGGGTGTGCAGATGAAAATCGGTCTGCATTTCTTACTTCTAATACTGCACTGATCAATTGTCACAGAACAAGGCTCGAAATAACTTCTTTTTGCTCTGGAGCAATTTTGCTATACATGTACATTGTGTCCATTTGAGGAGCAATTTGGGCATTTTGATGAGCAGTTTTTCACCCGTAATCCACATCGTCTGACTGCGTATCGCAGTTTTGCGATGTGGACTTGATTCAGCTATCGCTGAATCGATTTTGCATCTCAAACTGCAATGTGATATCGCTTATTTCGAGCCTTGCAGAACCAAGCTCACGAAACTGTGGATCCTGCAAAAGTGTTTCCCTCAAATGCTTAAAATTATTTCGATTTCATTGCAGGTGGTCCAAAGGCGGTGAATGCAACTATTGTTGCTGGTGCGGTGATAGGGAGTATTATTTTGATGTTCATTGCGATCCTGGTTGGAGTGGGATGCTTACGATATCACAAAAAGTAATGTTATTAAGTGTCATTTTCTTTCAATTTTTGGAACACATGTCAAAATTTGTGCACTTCCACCACGTGGAGTGCATTATAGATTACTACACCACAAATACTACAGATGCCCTGAAAACTGGTCCCGCATATGACTGGTTTGGGCATACTGCCACCCTTGGCATTGTTTACCACCCGTGACGAGACAAGCGAGATCAGATTGACATTATTGAAATTTTTTTGAAGAAAAGTTGTTTAATTCATGTGTCTGACAAATATTCCTTTGAATATTTCTAAGAATTTTGAATATATTTGGCACACGTTACACCAGAACAGTCAAGGTCCGACCAGTCATAACATGTACAGGTTCATCCTCCTGTGTATACTATTTCCGATACCCGAACTTTGTTTTGCAGGAAGAAGATTAATCCAATGAGCAATGGTGAGCCTGGGAACTACCTTAACAATAATAAGAAGCGGCGGTGGGTTGGTATGGAGAATTCTCAGGTCACGGCAATACGCAACATGAATGGTACAACGCCACAGATTTTCAACAGCCCTGAACACAGTGATGTTGAAAACGGAGAGGAGAGAGTGCCATCACCGAGAAAAGAGAACGATATCAACCAATCACAAACATTTACTGGCATTGCGCCAGCCGGTGAAAAGGTTACCGTGGAGACGGACGTGAAACATAAAAAACACAAGAGGAGAAAAAAGAAAAAATCACAAAAAGTTGAGACTGATGGGGAGAATACTTTGACTGAGGAACAGTATCTTCCGCATAAGCTTCCACCGCTCTCCATTCCGGTCTCCAAACCTGTTTGAGGCAGTTAGACATTCCATTATGTATTCCAATACGTGGCACTGACTCCTTAGCCGACTCCATCGGAGTATGACCCAATACTTCCGAGTCTCTGAAGTACTGTAAAGCAGGAAAATTTTGCGTGCAGGAAATTTTCGCGAATTTCGCGAGAGTGTACGAGTCGCGAAAATTTCCTGTCGCGAATATGAGTACACACAAGTAATAAATACGGTCCGTGAATACAAACTGAAGAAAATGGCAGAGACTCGCGAAAATATCCTGCCGCTAATATGTCTATAATTCTTGATTCGCGAAAATTTCCAGCCACGAAATTATCTTGCTTTACAGTATGAGCCCCGTACTCCTCACTTGCTTGTGTTGGTCCAGCTGGGATTTTCCAATCCCTGATTTAGGCCCGACTTGGATTATTAACTGGTGCATTTAGGATATGTACTTGAATTCCTTCTAAGGAGCATTTGTTGTAAACTTTGTAAATATTTGAATGGTGACGGTGATTTTCATCGAGGATTGCCTTTGTAAATTCATACTGTAAATTGTTGGCATGCTTCTGATGTAAAAAGACATTGTAAATTCTAGATTACCGGTATGCGATTTACAGTATTTCTTAACTGACAGGTACATGTAGGTATTAAGAGAACAGTTTCAAAACCCAATTAAGTGAATTCCAGGCAGTTAGAAAATGTTAATTCACCTTGCGACATGTAAATTTGAGAGAAATAGCCCCTCAATACATTCCTTAGAAAAATAGCGGAATATCATTTATGGCATTTGTATTAGTTTTACATTTTCTAATAACATTGGTGCTTCTGTTAAGTATTGATTGCTGCATTTTGCTTTTTTCTCTATGTCTGTCTTCATTTTCAATAATACTTAAATAATAATAATAAATAATAAATAATAATAAATTTGTATAGCGCCACTTTAAATTAAATTGTCAGTGGCACTTCACAGAGATAAAATAGAATACTTTAAACAGTATCAGCTTTGTTTCCAATCCCATTATTCTCTGAATATGGATTTGTTTTTGGAAAATATTTTGAAGAAACTTTACTTTAGTACTGAAGAATAGGTCTACCCGGTAATTCATCCCTCATACATTGGTTCTAAAACTATAGCAAAGAAAGTGCCGTTAAATTGGAATACATTTGAAATGATATTCAAAGAAGCCATTGGTGACGATTGTAGTTCCTCTTGGCACTTTGTCAACTACGGACTGCATTTATTTGTTCATCCTAGTGTAAATATCAGTAACTAAGCAAGTATCTGTATACATGTAGTATTATGCACTATTTCAAGCACGTTGAACTTCATGTTCATGTAAATACTATACATGTACATATGAATTTATCAGTGATTCGCCATCTTTTATATCCATCATTTCATTCTTTTATTGGAAATAAATATAATTTTGAAAATTTATGACTCATTTTTGACTGCCTCAAAATTGTTGTCACTCCTGGCACGTGTAATCTATTGAAATGAAAGGGACATGCAATCCTGATCTGTTTCCCCTGTCCATCTGCATTGGAGTCCATGTGCTGATGTTCATGTGCAGCTCCGTATCTGGGCTAGTCCTTATGAGCCATCAAGGAAGGATTCTGGAGTTGTTCGGGTAAGTGGCATGCAGCAACTGCGAATACATGTAATATGAATGCAGATTTCACACCATGGGTCCTGAATAATAGCAAAAATTCATAAGTGAGCTGCCTTATAAATTTTTGATAATCGGCAAGATTTCTTCAACTTGGCCCCCAATAATAAGAGGGCAACACAAAAAATGGATCTTGAAGGACTGGCCAGGATAAAAACTAACATGGAGACCTGTTACATAAACAAATTTCTTCTTCCAAATACATGTACAAAGGACTACTACAAGTACAATTTCAGACCGGTGACCAATGTGTTAACGACAAGGAGTTACCTGCTTTTGCCACGAACTTCCTTAGGTTTTTGGAAAGAAAATTAACACCATGATAGTACTCTATTCTTACCACCTCCAAATGGAGAAGGAATCTTGGACTCGTAAAATCATGGTCTCCACAAGATACATATATAGGTCAATCTGATAAGCATCCATTAAACTTCAAATTTCTTAGCCGGGCAATGCTTCTCAGGGTACCGCATTACGTTTTCTTTGCCACTGTCTGAATTCCAGTTCTCACCCCGATATGCTCGGCAAATCGGGGTAAGGATTATCAACGCAGTATGTTTACTCAGCCATTAGTTTGTTTACATAGTCCTGACTTGTTCCTTGTTTCTTGTATTTATTGCTATTAAAGACTGGTACTGTTTTGACCAGCATAAGAGAGGGTGCTCAGGAAAAGAACAGTAGAATNAAATTTCATAACTTTATACCAAAATGCACGATTTTTGACCTTAGGGACTAGACTATGAAGACCGCCACCTTGTGAGGTGGTGGCGGTCTTAAGTATATTTCTTCTACTACTAGCACCGAAGCAGGGACCTTATTCACGAAGCTCCCGTAACTTATGGGAGTGCGCAAACTATTGTCCTTTTGCGGACAACCTATTGTTCACTATCAGCCTGACAAAGGAATTTCGTACCCTAAAAAGTTAAGGGGGTTTTGTGAATTAGGTCCTAGGTTTTGATTTATGATAAAACATTTAACTTTCACTTTAAATCTTCACATTTTCATGAAAGTTTCCTCTTCATTATGGTTAATGTTAGAATTCATTTCGGTGTATTTTCAGTTGCATTGAGGGTGGATTTGAACGGGATGGATTCTAATATTCGGTAGGACTTTAAAACTATGAAAAGAACAGATGATAATAGATTGCGTGGAATCAGAAGATTTTCACCGACAAAATACCGACATAAATTGCTTGTTCATGTCTTCAGTTCCTCATCCATAAACGATCACTTGGCGCCGAATACTTTTTGTAGAATAATACCTGTATTCATTCAGTTCATCACAAATAACAGACTTCTAGATTTCGTGTATTCAATTCTTTGTTAAAGTTGAAAGTCTTTGACTGACGTCGGTTGGGTCTACTTGTATTAAACGTTTTCTCCTCACCAGGGTCAGTGGAAAGACGCGGTATATTTCATCCAACGTTTTCGGCAAAGTTTTAAGATTCATCGACCGCACTGCATTCGTGGCACTGCCATCAACCTTCCGCTTGCCAGACACAATGACCATGGTTATCTATGTGAATATGCATTTCTCGTCAGAGCTAGAATATAGGAAAAATTTTGTGATGACGATGAACTACTACGGGAATGTTTTTGCCTTACAAGTTGGTATGAAGAGACTTCAGTTGCAATTGGGAAGGATCAATTGGCAAGCGGTGTTTTGGGGCTCTTACGTAGCTTTCATGCAAAACCGGAGGAGTGGTTGGAATGAGCTTATCATATCTGTCAAGGAGATGAGCAAAATTTACATCGTACCAGTAGTGTTCTTTCTTAACGGTAAAAAGCTAGAAAAAGGGGAAACTGGGAAAGTGTCCTACGACTATGGTGACGAAAAATTCAACGTCAGTGAGTCCTCGATCGGTCATTTTATGATGAACTATAAAACACATCAGCACAAATATTACTTCATCGGTTACATTGCACGGCTCATTGTCTTTCCGTTCATACTTACTGACAGCGATATAATCAGGAAACAAACGAGTAAGTAATGCTGAAAGGGTCAATGTCGTCCTGGGTATACCTTATGTTTACCCAGAATCATCCTGGTAATCCTTTTCTTTACGCAGGATCATCCGGGGTAAACATGAGGATCCTTAACTTTACCCAGCTTCATCCTGGTAATCATTTACTTTACGCAGTATCATCCTGGGTAAACATGAGGATCCTTAACTTTACCCAGCTTGGAGTTCCCGCTGAATCGCTCGGATCGTTCAAGTGCGTCCGAGGATGGAATTTGGTAGGCACGTCACGATGCAATCACGAAATGCACTGTGAATTAATGTGAATTAATTTTGTTGATTTCGTATCCTTAGTTTGAGAATTGTTACTTATAAAACCCGGAATGAAATAGATGAAATGATCNCGCTCGAAGGAGAATGTCACACATTATCTAGATGTGTGGCATGTAGCCAAAAGTAAGATGCGATGCCCCTCTCCAGTGGATGATCTGTATCTACTCAGTTGAAGTGCATATTTTTACCATGACATGACTGAAGTAATCATAGTCGTGTGATGTAGAAAGGCTCTGGCTTGAAAGTGTGCCTATGATTTTGAAACCAATGAGGTGTGAAGACTGTGCATAAATCTTTCACAAGCCTAATGAAAATTGATAATGCGAAAAAAATTCAAAAATCTATCGATAGTGATCGAGTATGCTTCTTCCAATGAAGACGCTGCGGATGATGAACGTGGACAGACTGCTGCTGCACTATGCTGTCGGTGGTCCCGCGCTGGAAGAACTTTTTTTTGAAAAGCCATGCCTGGTGTTCAGCTATAGGCGCCATAACGACCATTGTCATAAATGTTGTACAACACATTTAGGCCTAATTCGTGGGCGCTACGCGTGTGCAGTACCAATCTTCGGACGCAGGTACGATCAGCGCGATTCGGCGAGAACTCCAACCTGGGTAAAGTTAAGGATCTTTATGTTTAATAGGACTACCCAGGATGGTCCTGGGTAAACATAAGGTATACCCAGGACGACATTGAGCCATTCAGCAATTGACACATTTTTTCACTTCAGTTTCCGAGCTCTGGTGATACTAACGTCACGGAGAGGCGGATCAAAAGAGCCAAGTATGATTTCCTCCAGTCTTGCGGTCTTGTGGGGTGACTGGTTTCATCCAGAATCCAATCGCCATGACTGAAGCCTGGTGAAAGGACAGGAACCAGTCCACTTACGGGTCCGCAAATCAAAGGAACGTTTTGTGACTACAGTCTGGGTGTGAAATGCCGTCTGGGTTTCCCTTTCAACGTATTTCCTCTCAATGTACTAGTATGGGCTACTCCGAAACGAGAGGGCCCCACTGCGCTGGGGTTCTCTATTGAAAAGGCAGTCTCTAACAGTCTTTTTGGGATACAACGAAATATGGGTAACACTGGATAGAAAACTTTACATCTGAACTTGGGGGTGGGGTGGGGGGAGGCTTCGCATAGTAACACCATTGACTGATTTGAGGGGGCAGTGAGTTTTCAGACCAACCCGGCTAAACTACGACAATGTGGATTCCTTCAATGAGGACATCGCCACTTCTCCACGGAAAGATGTCGCTACCGTATCACCCTTACGAAAAAGTCCCATGTGTGATTTTGTTGTCACATATGATGTGAAACGGCTCTTCACATATGTAAAAAACATTGCATTATGCGAATTTTATTTTCTCACATGTGATTTTCAGATTCACATATGTTAATTTTCATTTACCACATGTGAAATTTCCATGGGATTATTTCACACGTGGGAATTTTTTCACATGTGGGAATTTCGTTTTTACTTACGAAATTACCACATGTGATTTTTTACATGTGTTATTTGATTTTCACACATGGGAATTTTAAAATTACATTTTCACACAGGGAATTTTAAAATTACCAAGTGTGATTTTTTTCACACATAAAACTTCTGTTTTCTCAAGAAAATCACACATGTGATTTTCTTCACACATTGGATTT
Source organism: Notospermus geniculatus (assembly GCA_002633025.1). Taxonomy (NCBI): domain Eukaryota; kingdom Metazoa; phylum Nemertea; class Pilidiophora; order Heteronemertea; family Lineidae; genus Notospermus; species Notospermus geniculatus. Next base: position 65,184 of record NMRB01002215.1, on the reverse strand, counting down.
AAGTGAGATGAATCATAAAGAATGGAGGGACTTTTGAAAATGAAAATAACAAGCAATATGACAAACTTTCCTTATAAGTGTGTTGGTTAATCTACAGATAGACAGGTAAGCAGGTGGACGAGTTTGTTTTATTTACAAGGTCAAACATGAAGCTTTTACCGGCGAACAACTGGGGGGGGGGGGG